>JAVQJD010056623.1:0-23136 GCA_036023655.1 Nannoperca australis
CGTTTATGGAAAACGGGGTCTCGGGCCCTGATGCGTTGGAGAAGTGTCCGCTTTTGTTGTCGGGTTTGCTAGCGTGGATCAATGGAAACTTGGAGCGTGGAACAGGACGTCGTCCGACGAGGAGAAGGAAACGAATTCCATGATGTCAATGAGGTGAGTGGTTCGATACGCTGCGTAAAGTTGCTTGTGGTGCGTGCCAAGTGCGTCTGGCGCAGTAAGTGAGAGCGAAACGAGGTGATGGTGGAGTAAGGTATTTATGCGTGAGGTTGTAGCATAGTGGTTACGTATTCAGGGTGTGGTCCTGCTCCCGAAATTCCCTTATATAACAACAATATTTGGTCACAGATTAAGAGAATTAATTAAGCTATCCATCTTTAGATTTTAAAGCCAGGCCCTAAGACAAAGCACTAAAACACAATTTTCCCCTACATGTTCAGACTCTTACAAAAATATGTCTGCAGATAATCTAACCATTTAACCATGATCAGGCTGTGCATCTTAAGGTAATGGGAAGTGAGGAGTAGCCACACAGAAAAACAACCAAATTCATGTGAAAACCAAACTCGTGTTTCCAAGAAACAGTTGAACAGGCTTGGAGACAGCATGTTGAGCCACTACTGGACTTACCAAAGTAAATAGTCAAACTGCTGAAAGATGTGATCAGGAGGACTCCATTCAAGCTCCTTCAATGAGTTGGAATTTTTGGAAGATTAAAGTACAAAACAGAGAAATTTAGAGGGCTGTTTGGACAGCTCTGTCTGTCTTATCATATATGCATGTACAAACACGCCTGCAAGCATGTCCACACAGTCTCACAAGCACATACACACACAAACTGTATATAAATATACCTGCTGTATATTTTTTTATTTACTTATTCTTGTACTACACAATGACAGACACTGTATGTCTCTTTATGTCTGGTCTTTATGCCAGGTTTTTTTATTGTATGTTCTTTAGGTGACTATATTAGTATATTGGTTATATTTAGTTGTGTATGCACTGAGGGATTGAGAGTAACGCTATTTCAATCCTCTGTATGTCCTGTGCATGCTGTAGAATTGACAATAAAGCAAAACCTGAAACTTGAAAAACCTCAATGGTAGCTGTGAGTGTAATAAGGGATAAGATAATAATAGATAGATAATAATCTGCATCTAGATTAACCAGACGAAACTAACTTCATGAAACAAAAACAGTAACTAAATCTTTCTAAATGGACAAAATTCATGATCCATGAGTTCTCTTCCTTGATGCCTGGATCATCTCCCCGGTAGCCAGCCCAGAATCCCTGTCTTGGTGCATTGCTTTGCTTTTTTGCATGTTTCCACTGCCAATTGTCATTTAGCAGCAGGAATGTTCATTGGGTCACCCATGATACAAAAAAAATGGGGATCCGTTTTGTAAAAACATTGCTCCATAGCGCTATGGAGCAATGTTCTCTTATAGTATAGTAGTATAGTATAGTAGTATAGTATAGTATAGTATAGTATAGTAGTCAAAAACTATACAAGGTGCCATTTAACCATAGTTTATTTGCCATAACCATGATCTTTTCCTAACCTTAATGACACTGTCATGCACAGATTTTACAAAGGCTGGCATTGGGCTTAATTCAGGGTTTTGCAGATATGTCCAACATCAATGTTCTTGCCTGGCAACAGGGATGCAGAAGCACAGCAGCAGCTCAGCACTGACAGTGCTGGGGCCTGGGACTAGCGACACCAGCTATAGCCTTTAGGAACTCTGTGGCCAAGTGGGAAGGTGACAAGAAAATGAACCATAGAAAAAGTGGAGCTTGACAGAAATAATGGATATATGTTTGGGCCCACTGATGGTATAAAAAGAAGGAGTGAGTGTGTAATAGTGTTGGGAAAGATCATGACAGTATCTTGGGTCTGTAACTCTGAAACAGAATTGGAAAGGTTCAACAAATTTGATGTACGTAGTTTGATTTGGTAAGGCTGAATACAATTCTTCAAAATTACACAAACATAATAGATAAAATGCAGTTTGTGAGATAAACACTGTTGATCTTTCTCATTGTCTTACAAATATTCTACTAGATTGTATTTACAGTCTATACTTATGAAACACATTTCATAAATGACAAATCTCCATTATTATGCCATGCTTTCTGTATCCATTAGTGTGTCTGTGTCTGATATCTTAACATTTGAATTGATTAAATTAGTTAATTTGGGCTGAGGGACTTATGTTACTTCAATGTCTTATCAATGGCTTAAAACAGATCTACAAAGTCATGGGATGCATCTTAAGATTCATGATGAAACTTGAACTACTTGCAACCTGCAACATTTTAAAATCTGCCAGTTTACACCAATTGGACGAGACGGTGTATCGACTTTCTGTAATGTTCTAACTGTCGGCTTTTCAGGCTTTTTTTGAATATAATTTGTTGCATCTTAAGATCTGAATGAGGACAGTGATAGTGAGTTACTTGCTACAGTTACATTTCTAGTATTGATGAAATGACCAACATTTTTTTTTTAAAGTGGGTCGAGATGACCAGCTGACTTCTCTACGAGCTGATTGGCTGTTGGAACCGGACGTGCCCTACATTCTAAAACAAGCTGAGCCACAAGTGACACCATCAGCCGGCATGAGTCTAGCTGAGACGGGCCAGAGCACACTGCTGCAACTTTTCCCTGACGTTCTGAAAGTTTTATCTCATCATGAATCTGTGGTCTGAACTGGGCTTTAAAAATCCTTTATAAAGGCTACATTATTAGAGTAGTGGTAACCTTAAATTCTGTGACATGAGACCAGACTCTCTCTCTGCATTCTGAGAGAAAAAAATCACACATGTAATTCTTTCAGAATGAACATTTTAACTTGGAAGAGCACTAAAATGCTCCTGGTTCAAAACTAGATTAAAGTTACAATAAACAACTTTTTTGCTTTAACTTCAAATTATGAAGTAAATGTTAATTGTAATGTAATGACAATAAAATAATGACACCATTGGCGTTTAGACTTGTTTCCTTTAACCCTCGTTTACACTGTGCAATGCTGTCTGCCCGGTCTGTACGATCTGCTGGGGAAAGAAGGCTCAACCACTGCACAACCAAAACAAGAAGAGGAATGGGGCTTTTATTTTCCCGTAGCTATCAGTAGATATCCCCAGCTAACAGAAATGACAGATGGTGGAAGAACCAGAGAAACTGTGAAGAGGAAGAAAAACAAGATTCATTTGATGGAGAAAGCTCCAGGACTTGAGAGGGTTCCAAACCGACTACCAGGTGTTTTACGCTGCCTCTATCATATCATAGCACTGAGATTGGTCCGCTACTACTAGCAGCCACAAAACAAACCAATTCAATTCAGTTTTATTTATACAGTGCCAAACCATAACAGACATTATGTCAGCGAACTACAGAGCAGGTCTACACCTTAACGTTACTCTTTATATTACTAGTTACAGAGACCCAATGATTTCCAGCATGAGCAGCACTAGACGACAGTGTTTTACTCCCCACACCCCCTACATCAAGCCCTGTTGTTTCTGTAAAGCAACACTTCTACAACTGTATTATTAGTCCGTATTTTACCTCCCCAGTGTACATGCTTCTTTCTTCTCTTTTATTTCTGTAATGGTGGTGTTGACCATTTCTTCACATACATACATGTGAAACAAAGGCAGCGTGTCCTGTGTTGTTGGAAGCAGCTAGGCTCTGACAGCAGCGATAACAATAATAGCACTTGCAAACACTAGGGGGAGTAGATGCTGGAAAGTTCTCTGTTGCCGCTTTAAATATATTTAAAGTTTTGGTCAACAATTATTACATACTAAATAATTAATATTCTGTTGCTATCTATGACCAAAATTCACATTCTGATTAGATTATAAATCTAAACAATAGCTGATAAAATGAACATCACCCAAGGTATGAACCATGATAAAAAACACCGCAGAGGACATCCAAAACTTCTATAGAGATTGTATTATATTTCCAAAAATATATGTACAGTCTATTACAAAGGTTACAAAGCAAAAGGAATTGTCTATGTAACAAGAAATTGTCTAATTAAATGATCTTACAGTTCTACTGTTGGGGAAAATACTTTTGACCAGTGAATATTCTCAATACTTTCATCACATAAAAATAAATTATACATTGACAATCTGTATTACTGTACAACAAACTAAAAGGCAAAATCAAATCCAAGTCAAAGTAAAGATGGAAATCCTGTCAGCTGTCTTTGGTCCTAAATAAAAATTATGTACAACTGAAATCTTGTGGGTGACAATAATTCATCTGCGAGATAGAAAAATATAGTGCATTTTCAATGTAGTCAGAGCTCTCTACTGAGTAATATGTGTAAAAAACAATATAAATAAAATGTACAAGTTTTACAATTAGAACATATACAAAGATTCCCTCAAATCTCAGCACTCACTGACACAATCAACAGTGCTGCACTCTTTGGAATTATCCACCACCTTGCCAAAGTGGTGAAACAAATTTCCAACTGGTAAACCACAAGAATTGAAAAATAACTTCATACTCTATCTGCTATTCCTGATTCCAACCAACCCTCTACATCCTGCAGGTAGTCGTTTTTTTGTCTTTTTTAACGTTTTATTCTTTATGTGTTTTTGCTGAAATAGTGACAACAAAATGTTTATTGAACAACCTGAAGTTTAAACTGTGGATGAAACCAGCTAAAACAGACAGTAAAGTGACTTTTATTGGTGAAGGTTACAGGTGATTTGAACGTTGAATCGATTGGATCCTGGCCTTAATCTCAATTTGGCTCAAACTGCTATTTCCCCAGCACAGGAAAAAGGGGACAGAGGCATTCTACTCTGGGGTTGTGAGGGGCCTCAAGGGGACCGGTTTTTAAATCAGAGCAGGGATTGGGGGTGAGAGAGAGTGCTGCCTGAACTGCAGAGTTTTGTGCTGACTCAATGACTTTATGCCGGTATTCAATTCAAAGGTCTGGCCAAGGCCCAATTGCTGAGCTCTGCTGTATGGATGAACAGAGGGTGTGTGTGACACGGGCTCAGAGCTGGTCAGGGCTAATTCCTGGTGTCTCCTCACAAAGGTGAGTCCAGCAGAGAAAATGGATCTAAACATATATACACACTAAGCTGGACAATTCAGAAAACACCAGTTCATTGTCAGTAAGAGCTCTGTGGTCACTCAGCAGCTGAACAACAGGAAAACATTTGCTTGTCTTTTGGTTGGTGGTGCGTATCACAACCAACATCTGGTTAAAGAATGGTGTAGACAGCCTGCTTACTCTGCTGGGTCTCAAGTAGTTCAACCTCCTGGTTTCTGTGATCATTTAAACAACATTTTAACACAGTCAAACCCAACGGTTAGTAGTTCTCACTTACTTTGTTCTGTTTCTGTTGTCAGACAATGGGACAAGTATAAAACATTGATTGATTTTCCTGTTACCTAGGCAGTCATTCCTACAGTACGGTTCCAATGAAATCTAGAGCTCAAACAATTAGCTGGTGAATAAATTAACAAAAAATGTATAATTGACTAACAAGTGCCCAAAAGCCACAGGTTCCATCTTCTCAAATGCGAATTTTTGCTGCTTTTTGTTGGCTGCTATCATAGTTAATTGAATATCTCTGGATTTTGGACAGTTAGTTGGACAAAACAAGACTTTGTTTGAAATTGAAGATGTCACCTGGGCTCGTGATAGGCAATTCTCAGTATGTTATATTATATTACAGACATTTTATAGACCAATCAATTAACTGAGAAAATCATTGGCAGAGTAATTTATAACAATAATACTCAATTGTAGCCTCCGAAATCAATTTTTATGATGATTACAAAGTTGTCAGTCAAAATAAACAAAGATTAATGAGAAGGCCTGTATTGTGTGATCAGCTACATTACATTTAAAATGAGTGAGAACAAAGAGGGTTGTGCCCAAATAAAACCAATTCCCCAAGGTCATGTCCTCGAGGTCTGCGTGGACTGCATGCAACCCAAAATGTATGATTGTGCAGACTATATGTACATGTGCAGCCGCGCTTGTAGCTACCCCTTTAGGGGTGACAGACTTTACTCAATAGTGTCACATCTTCCTTGTTTCCTTTGCTTTTGAGCCTTTTCAAAAGGCTCCACACCAGCTTAGTCTGGACAGCGGGACAAAATGGAGAGAAAAAGACAAATCAAATGTAACTCACTTAATGTGGATGCAGTTTAAGAGGCTTTTTTTTTTAATCAGGATCTCTTTTAGCCCAACTGGGTTATTCTTTCAAGAGTCCTGTACATACAATGGAGAGAATGAAGAAAGCTCAATGAATTCAAGGTTGAGTCTTGATGAACTTATGCTTTTTTTGTGCATTTTGAGATGAAAAGGTTGAAAGAAATGACTAGCTGTGAAAATATAGATTTATCTCAAGTTACAGCAGCAGTTAAAGAAGTTATAATGGTTTTCTTTTTCTTCTGAGAACATCTGAATAACTACATTTTCTTATCAAAGAATACTTCACTAAAACATTCTCAACATGGAAACGTTATCTTTTAGGTTTTTTTTGCATTGAGGAGGAGACAGATGGCACCGAATAGGTTGATTGGCTTTTAGCACATCTTCTGCAAAGCCCCTTCTTCTCTGTTCTCCATACAAAGCCGTATGGAAGAAAAGAGGAGCAATCTTAAGAGACATTTTAATGCATGTTCTGTCACATCTATGCCTGTTAGGGATGAGTGGCGGAGATGCATGAATAAACAAGGGAGCTGCATGGCTGCCCACAGAGCCGGGACAGCAGGATTTAACAACACGATCTGCATCTAACTCGGGCTCCATCGTTTGGTCCTGCATTTTCAGACCCAAACCCTGAAGGGGCTCTTTGATTTCTGGGCGGCGCGTTGGTGTCAGAAGATGATGTCAGCATGGCTAATTTTCACCTTTGTACTGTGAAGCGAATGGTGCCTTTTTCATCTCTGCAGCCACTCAATTCAACATTCCCATGCCATGTTAGATTTCCATCAGTGGCAAAATACGACATGATTATTTCATTTGATGTCTTGACACGGCAGTTTTCAGAGCACTTTCCAAACCGTTTTTCGGTCAAAGAGGTACATTCCTTTTCTTTCCGGCTGTAACTGAATCTTTATCTCAACACAGCACACACACATGCGAGAAAACATAGCACCTGAACAGTCTCAGGTGAGGACCATTTCTACCTGGTAATTATTGCTCTATTTAGTCCATCTCTTCCATCCATCTTCGCTGATTGCGTCACTCGTGGCATTAAACGGTGTCCGTGCACTTAATTTCACCAGTTCAAGTTCCAGAGAAAAAGACATCACACTACAAGAAAAAAAAAAAAATAGGGAGCTTGTCCACCCTTTAAATGAACCGCAGAAAGCGTTGCCATTGAAGTGCCTAAAATAGTGGCAATAATTAATCTAACAAATTTTAAGGCAATATTTCTTCTACATCTTTCTGGGATCCACCCTTAAAAATTGTATTTGCATCTGAATAATGCACCAAACACTGAGTGCAACATTTTAGGCAAAATGATGGCAAAACATTGGTGGCTTCAATTGCAATACAATCTCAACAGTGCTGCAACATTCTACTTAATAACCAAGTATCTGTTGTGTGTTTCCTGTAGTGAACACTAAGACAAAGGATATTGCTACTCTCATATAAAAGTCTGGTAATTTGAAGAACAATTTGCCTCCTGCATCTCCTCAGTGTTGCACTCCTTAATAAAAAACGTGAAAGGTTGAAACCACGTCAAAACTCCACTAATGTATGCTGCAAACAAGCATGTAAGGATAACATTTTCACTTCAACAGGACATGAAGGAAAACACAAGTCACTGCAAACAGTTCAAACAATCCAGCATGTGTCAGCACAAAAAGTACCTTTGAGTCTGCACCAAAAAAGTTCAGTCTGCGTATGGATAAAAGAGTTTACCCTGTTGTCAAGTCCAAATAGAAGAGAAAAAAACTGCTGTTTGGGCCACAACATGTCAGTGTGGCAGACAGAAAGAAAATGAACAAATTAGAAATAGGAACAAGTGAAACCACAGTAAGTAGACAAGTTGGTTTTTTGTTCTTTTTAAAGGAAATCCTTAGCCATGGTGTCCACTTAAACCATTCATTAAGTTAAAGAAACATAAGCATCAAACTCCTTTTCAATGCACCATTTGATATGTGGTTGAGTTCGTAAGCGCTTCTAAAAATATTTTCAAAAAAGTAACAAAAATGGAAGTTGTCTCGTCCAGGTAGTTTCTTTTTTTGTTGCAGTTTTTTGCCCTTTTCTCTCTTTCGTGCCCTTTGAAGAGTTGGACCTTCACTGAGAACAAAGGAATGATTCCACTCCAGACACAGCGGAGTCAGACATAACAGATGTCTGTTTACTTTGACAATTGTCCCGGTTACGTCTGCGGCACTGCTCCAGATAAGTTCTGTTTTTGTTGTTGCCCTGTCCGATGCGGCCCGTTGCAGTCCGTCACACCTGGACACCCGTGCCGTGGAGATGCAACATCTGGGCTCTCGTAGTCTGTATGCTGCTCATGATCTTTTTCTGATGGCCCACCAGCGTGATCCCCAAGCTCATCACGTCCCTGGATGACAAGACAACACATCAATCAATGCACCGGACCACAGTAAGGGGCAAGACAAGTGAGATTTACAGCCTCAGCTTTCATTATTGTGAGTAATGCGTACAAAATAAAAGCTAAACACAGCAGGGTTGTTTGTGAATCTCAATAATAAATTTGAACATCAATTTCAAGGATGATGTAGCAAAAAACATATCATCCGAAGTGGTCTAAAAGTTTCATTTCTTGGGAAGTATGTTTGTGAAGTTTGTTTGAACCCTTGAGCATTTGATGGGGATGTGGAGACTGATGTTGACGTCTGGTCATTGGAAGTTCTGAGTTAACCTCTCAAGGGCAAGCCGCAGTCTGAGCGGATGCTCATTCAGCTGCTCTCAACTGGTAAGCATGCAAAAAAAAAGAGTTCACACAAGTTCACGATGCGTAAGATGGGGACACACTACATGAAAATGTGTCCTCATAAATAATACATTTTCACACAGTTTGAAAAGAGAAAATGGCCAAAAAGAATTAGGTGACGACATGGCTGCACATTCTGCTGTGCAAACAGAAACACAGCAACAGCAAGAACAGCAACAGAGTCATGTCATTTTTATTTTTGAACAAAAACTACCTTGCTGTATTTTCTATTGGTGTTAAGCTCTAATCAACCGAACTCAATGCATTAAGTAGAGGTTTACATTAAAAGTCAATCATGATTAAGATTAAGACATTTCCTCCCTGGGTGATCAATGAAGTATCTATCTATCTATTATCTATCTATTCATTATGCCCTTTAAGCCCCTGAAGGGGGTTGCGTTTCATTGTAGCTTAACACTGAAAAAACTGCAAAGTAGAAGTAGTTTGAAATATTTAGTCAATGAATAGAGTTCCTCTGATATTAAGACAATCAGTAGAGCAGACGTGACTCTGTTGTTGAAATGTGGAAAATAAGTACATTAAAGTACAATTAAACTACATTAGCAGCAAATGTAAACAGGAGCAAATCAATGAACATGGAGGCTTCTTCCTAAAATATGATATACTAATAAAACAAAAGAGACCAATCCTGTCTCTAAAATAAACCTCTCAAATTAAAAATGTGTTCTCTCTGCAGTCTGGGTCAATTAAGGCATAAATGTATGAAAATGTACAGTAAGCTCTTCTTAGCAAACCAGTAAACCTCATGGGATGGTAGTCCAAAACTCCATGACGTAGACTTGTTTACTCAGGTTCGGATAGAAGGAAGTGTATATGAGATCACAATCTAAATGTTGCTGGTATTAATGTTCTCTACTGATGCTCAACCACTTGAGGGCTTCATATCTACTTACTCGATTGACATCCTTGCCACAGATTCCAGGGAACTGTAGCCAGCTGCAGTAAAGTTGTCCCTGTATCGCTCCATCTTGATGGCTTCCAGCCACTCTCCCACTGAGCGGAAAGTGGTAAAGTCTGGTGTGCTCTGATCTAACAGTGGACTAATTGGTCTGTGGGATGAGTAGAGAAAGATGTTTATGTCTTATGTGAAAAGGAAACGTTCCGCTGAAAATACAGTCAAGCAGGAGACGAGACAAAAAGACAACCAAAGACATCCAGCGGTGCAGTAAATTGCAAGAAGGGGAATAAACTAGCTGATTGGAGGCTTCAATCAATAAGAAATTCACAAACAAATGCAGCATGTCAGCTTTCTGCTTCTGAAAAATATTTTTGTCAATATCATTTCAGTCTGAAAACATTCACCCCATACACTCTCTATATAATGAAGTGCTTTATAACCAGTTGTAACGTCTGAGTCTCACTTCGGGAAAGTATGTTCTGATTGTAAATAGAATTCATCTGACAAACGTCAGAGCGAGGTCTGGAGTTCCCACTGCACTTTAAAGTACCAGGAACTCATTATAGATATAGATTTAAAAGTCTTGCTATTGACCATAAAGCCATGAAAGCTGCTTTGGGGTATCGATCCCCTGGGATTTATCTTTCATCTGTGAACTACAGAGGCTAAATCATCTACTGGACACTTTGCATTAATGCGCTAAAATAAAAGTAAAAAAGTTCTTTATTGTGTGAAGCCACATTATAAAATGATTCATTTGGGTTTTTAATTTCCTCACCTTGTACATGTTCCCACTGGGGTTTTCAAGGTGTTAGGGTTGCGGATCATCTTATCAAGGATGCCAACTATCTGATCGAATTTGGGACGTTCGGCTCTGTCTTTCTGCCAGCAGTCCAACATTAGCTGATGCAGGCCCGGTGGACAGTCCATTGGGGCTGGAAGACGGTAGCCCTCCTCTATCGCCTTTATGACCTGGAGAACGCAAAACAGATGGAGTCATTAGTATCATCATAACCCCCCGCTGGTATCAGCCTTTAGTATCACCCACACCCTAACCCCCCAGTACACTCCTAACCCCAAACAATTAACCCATTCAGTATCAGCCTTTAGTATCACACCTATGCCTTTCTGACAAAGTGAACAATTTACTACTTTTCATGCACATTCCATCCTTAAATCACCAAATGTATAAACAGCAGTGTCAGAGTTTAATCATTTATTGGTGGGCCCAACTAGATTTGATGGTTGTGTGCTATTTTTTATACAGTGAATGGGAACATGAGGACTCAAAGCAGAACGATGTAAAAAAGCTACACTGATGAGCTTTGAGCATTATGGAGCGACAGGTTTCTTATCAAACCCCATTCCAGTACAGTAATATGCATCTCAGATACTAAGTATTTCATGTCTAATAGCTTAATTTATTGAAATGAGGCTGCTGAAATACTTCCTACTATCTGCCCCCTGTTAAAGCTATTCATGATTTTCATTTCATATACTCCAGTATATGTGCTAATGGCCAAAACAAAGGATATGCGATCCAGCATGGAATAAATAAATTCACTTTAATTTGATGGTCATGTTAAAAGGGTTGTGTAATTTATTCTGCTCAGACACAAAATCAGACCTTTTCTCTCGTTTACTGAACCTGAAAAGGTTATGCATACTTTTGTTTTGCCTTGATTAACACTGAGGCTAGGCTTTTAAACAACTCTTTATGGGGAGATGGGATCATATTTCACCCATTCATTGTCTCTTTTTTTTAGAAATGATTTCAAGATTTTACGGATAACCTTTAAGGCACTACAGGGTCAGACTTCTGGCATTGTAGATATGTAGAATGTTATATGTTACAATGCTTACTAAAATGATTCCTTCAGATTCATTTTCAACGTTATTTATGTGTCTAAACAAAAATCAAAATTTATACAAAATGATAAATAATGGAGAAGATATTTCCACAGTCAATTGTCAATCTGCATCATGAATGCAGTTTAAAAAAGAGTTCATTAAGCTGCATATGTTCATCAGATATTTCTTCAGGTCCGCTCACACAAGAATTAGTCACGGAGGGAGAAGGTGTCAAAACACTGAAATTGTTGGGGGAAATGCAAATAATGTTCTTCCTCCATCCTCAGCTGATGTTTGCTGACATCTTGACAAAGCGCACAAATATCTGACATTGATGTCTGTCAAGTAGCAGAGCGCAAAACACTGCATCCGCCACTTTAATGCCCGACCATCTTGTCTAGCATTTCTAACATCTGACTGTTTAATCAGCAGGCCTCTGCTTTGGAGCGCCAGAGAATCTTAATTATGTTTAGCCCTGATGCTGTGGGTGCTGAACAACGGGCCCCACATAGGAATAGGAACTCACTCGCCTTCTACCATCAATCAAAATGTGTCAAGTGTCCGACAATAAGGAACAGCTTCAAGTGGTCTGGCGCAGTTGGACTCCCTCAGTGGGAGTTGGCCGAAAAGCAGACAACAGCACTCAGAGAACTGCTGGTGAGTCAATCATTTTAGCAATTTGTGACATTTGTAAAAAGACGTGTGGGTAAATGTTTTCTGTGAAGAAGAACAGTGTGGGCAAAGTCAGGAGTCAGCTCTTAAAATGTACTTGAGGGTAAGGCAGGATTGGTGCAAAAATGTTAATCTTGATTATGACTCATGATTACCCATCTGGGTTTCTGAAATAAAACAAGTTGAGTCCTTCTGCACATTCATACAATTGAATACTGATTAAATTGAAGGTCCTAATAGAAATCTCCAAATGTCCCTTCCAGTGCTACTGCATTAAGTTATATAACATCAGCAGTCAGGTAGTTTTTTCAGGCAAACTTTCTTTTTTCTGTTTTTCAGAGCTGCATTGGCACAAGTTGCAGGTGCTAAATATCTTGCTTTGACTATTTTGTGCCTGACTGAGGTTTTACTTAATTTCATTTATATTGACTCCTATATAAATAAGTAATATTATAGTATTGCAATGCCAACTGCAAAATATGTAAAATATGGCTGTGAAATTGGTTTAACACTGCTACACACAATGGTAACATTACCATAAGTCATTATAAACTTCTAAAGGCATTTGAATTCAAAGAATTCAGCATGATCAAGTGTTTTCCAGAGTTGTTTATATTAATACCAACATCAAGTCCATGTGCTCAGGCCTTTTTATGTGGGTCCCATTCTAAGACTGTCTCCTTCAAATTGATTCAAACTGCATGATAGAAAGATTTCTTGAACTAATTAAGTTCAAGATTACATCCCCGGCGAGCTGTTCTCATGAGAGTCCTGCAAAAGAGCCTCGAAGAAGAACCACAAACTGATTTCCTATATTTTAGTGCAATGAATTCATTAGGTATAATTAGTGATGAATCTGGGGAAAATGTTTTATTTCTCATAATTCCTGCCCCCTTTTAGATGGTAGTTACTAAAATAGTAGTTCTTTCAGATTTTAATCTCTTTAATCTTGCTTTCATGATAATGTCATGAAATAATAAAAAATGCACATTACAAGATTTAACCCAAATGTATTGAATCTACAATGAAATAAAACAAGTCATTCCACAAGTCTAGATTGTACAAGGACTATTTGGCATTTTTGTTTGATAAATGACAATGTTTAATTAAATATCAAAATTGTTGGCGATTAATTATCGATGTCGATTGACTATTTAATTCCGCAATAATACTGAATGTGACTGGACTGGAAAATAGTTTGTCATATGTACCTAGAGTACATATGAAGATAAGTGTCAAGATAGCAAATAGCAAAGTGAAGAGGGTTCCCAAATCACTGACAAAGATGTGGAATGAGAATGTGTAAAATCTCCACTAAATCTCCAGTAGAACTAAGGGATAAGAGATTATGATCCTTGGTTATGAGGTAGTCCATCAGCAGAATGACTAGTATAATGACTAGAATAGTAAGTTAGTAAAGTAAGGACTTTATTTCAGGTAGTAACTCACATCTTGATTGGACATATCCCAGTAAGGCCGTTCCCCATAGGACATGACCTCCCACATGACAATGCCATAACTCCACACGTCACTTGCGGAGGTGAATTTACGATACTGTATGGCTTCTGGCGCAGTCCATCTCACGGGTATTTTGCCCCCCTGTTCAGTAAAATGCAAGTCAGTGGCTGGAGTAAAGATAAAATTCATTAAATCCTGCATCTTCCCCTAAAACATCTATTAGACAAAGTTTTACAATCACACAGCATCAAAATACAATAAAAATATAAACTTTCCCACAAACTGATCAGTGAATCATCTGTTAATTCTTTATAGATGAGTTATAACTCATTAATAAGAACATAAGGTTGTGCAACATCTCATTGGCAGGTATTACTGCAGTGCTGCAAAGCATCTACACTAAAATGTAGTTTCAAAAACGTTCAAAACTACTGCAGTTTCAAAACTACAGACTTTTGTAAATAACACTATTATAAATAACATAATTTATGAATGCAGTCTGAATTAGAAAGTTAGAAGCCCACAACCTTTCATGAATGGCTTAAAGAAAATTGTTTCTACTATTTTAACATGTATCTTCATTAGAAGTGCATTGCATAATTGTGAGTCCCTTCTTAAATCAAATAAACATAAACACAAAATACTTGTGTGCTCTATTGAAGACTCATTATCATTTGTGACTGCAGACATGACAACCAATCAAAGAGATGTCTCAACATGGCTTCCCAGAATGTGTATATAAAGCATTAGTAAAGGATTCATTTACCATAATAATAATAACATAATAACAATAAGGCATGGATTACCACTTAAAAGCCCTTTATAAAGGGTGACTTATCAATTGCACTGAAAAGTAGCTTGTTTTACATATTAAATATGGTGCAGACTACTTTGGCGTGCACCAGAACTTCTGCTCTATTTTTATGCACCGGGTGTGACTTGATTAGAGAATTCAAACAGGGCTCTGGGTAGAGAGAGCAAGCGCTTTAATTGACTCACAGTCGTTGTGTAGACAGCCTCGGGATCGTCGTCTATCACCCTTGACAGGCCGAAGTCAGACACTTTACATACAAGATTGCTGTTGACAAGGATGTTTCGAGCAGCCAGATCTCGATGGACGTATCCCATGTCGGAGAGATATCTCATTCCCGCCGCTATGCCCCGCAGCATCCCCACCAACTGGATGACTGTGAACTGACCATCGTGTTTCTGCGCGGCACAGAGAAAAACAGGCAGGTCAGCCATCTCCACTGACCATGTGGGAAATGTAGGTCACAGCACTGCAGCAGCTCTAGCACAAGATTTATGATATTTATGCGATGCACAGATCCTACTGCAGACTGCCTGCTGTCTGGGACACTTTCCAGCAAATGCAAAGAAAAGTTACCAAAGATGCTGCTCTGAACCTCCTGCACTTCGAAGGTGAAACTCACCCTGAGGAAAGCATCTAATGAGCCGTTCTCCATGTACTCGATGACAATCATCACTGGTTTTCCTGGGGGAAAAAATGAAAGATGGACAAAAAAAGAAGATGATTAATTGATAGCTGAATTCTGTTTGCTTACATAATGCTTCACAATAAGCAACTACGCCTAAACCACTTCCAAGTTATTTTAGCTGCGTTTCATTGGCTTTTAATTAAAAGTTACCATCTGCTCCTTTTATTACAGTGTCAAAATGAGAAAATGTTAAACAGGGAGTGTGGCTAATTTAATCAGATATAATGTCACTCTAACTATGGTGCTTTTATCTCCCAAAGCTAAATATACTCTGATGAATCTGATCTTAGAGGACTTTTAAACTGTCTCATGGCATTCAGTTTATATTTTCCTTTCACCTTCAAGTGTATTTACCTCTCGTCACGACTCCCTCCAGATGAACGACATTAGGGTGGTCGAACTGTCCCATAATACTGGCCTCGCACAGGAAGTCCCGCCTCTGCTTCTCGGTGTAGCCCACTTTTAACGTCTTGATGGCGACCGACACATCTCGCTTTCCAGGCAGCTTCAGTCGGCCGCTGCACACCTCCCCGAACTCTCCTGTATGGGATGAAACCATTCATGAGTGAGGGGTGGGTGGGTGTGTAAAAAAAAGAATCAAGCACTTCACAATGACAAATTCATTAGTGTATTTTGAGACAAAGCAGCTGTGCAGTGTTGGAATACAAATTGGAGTGCGACATCTTGTTATACTCAGGGGAGTGTAACCGAGACCTATAATAAGACATGCTAGAGATGCATAGATACTGCCATTGACCGCCTCTGTAAAACCCATGTGGCAGCAATTTTTCAGCTGTGGAAATCTCTGCGACTGTCTCTAACACTCCACCCCACACACATTAATTGCAATGAACTTTTTCCCTTCTTTGGAATTGCATTATCAATATACAATGCATAAAGCTGTGTCCCTATTCAAGTTGTAAATATTTGGCTGTCAGTGTGATATATGATAGCACAGAGTAAGTAAACAGTAAGAGCTAAGAGACACAGGATGGGCTCACCTGCTCCAATAACCCGCTCAATTTTAATGCAGGAGGCGTCCAGCTCCTTGGCAAATTGATGGACAGCCCTGTTTGGGTCCTCGTAGGTTTCAGGGTCAATGTAGGTTTTGGTGCCTGGAAATTTAACTGTAGAAAGGTAAGAGGATTACTGTTACGATTAAATATGCACACTGCCCACCAGCGGGCGCTTGACAGGCAAATGATTACTAAGACCAGTGATTCAGAGGGAATTGCTGAACAGTCAGCGGCCAGTGTCAAAAGGGTTTGCACACAGGAAATGTCCTCACAAATGGGAAGCAAAGATTTGAATACCCCATGTGTGGTGCTTTTATAAGGATGTCGATTACCTTTCACCTCCCTGCAGCTGAGACTGCCTCACTGAAGACTAATCTCTCGTTGTTGTTACCCTAAATTTTCCAAATCTAACTGCAGGTATACATTTCTAATGGAAGCAAAGAAAGTTTGTAATAATTAGAATTTTACAAGCAGCATTTAACCACTTCTAAATACTTATGTTCAAGTTTAAATTATCAGAATTTAATTTTGGGTCATGAATTTAAGCAGCCTAATTTGAGCAACCTGATTTTGTGACTTGATGCAAATCTATAAAAGTGGCCAAATTTGAATTTGGGAACCCTAAAAATACAATATATTATTTGGAAATTGCACTACTTGAAATTACATTCTGGAAAATAATTACAGTTGAATGCAAACACACAAATTCAGATAGAGTGGTTTTCAAAGTAAATACATTATTCAGTGCTATTTACATTTAAACATTAAGAATTCCATAGTGATAACAGTTACGTATTAAGTTTCTCATTAAGTTCAAATTCTTACAACATTTCTTTTCATCCACATCTTATACAAGTTGCCATATCATGACCTAACCCTTACATCACATACTGAATAAATTAATGTGAGTGTGAAATTGACTTTGAAAAATTATTTGATATCAATTAAAGACAAAGTTCTGCTCTTTTAGTACAGATGCAAATGCAACATTTTCTATTATAAAGTTCTAGAATTTTGTTGGGAAAGTGGAAGGGCAAGATATTTCTGATTTTCTTAAAAAATAAAGTCCATGCTAATTTAAATAACAGCGATATGGGAAGAGTTCATGAATAACCATGAAGTGAGAGTAGAAGCCGTTTGTTGAAAACAAGGAAAACAAACAAGGCTAGAGAAAGGCCAGAGATGGGGTAGGGGGTTACCATTTTGCAAAGTGCTCCAAATTAACAGCAAATTATGCACTCTGAACAGACCACTCATGAGGGCAATTACACTATGCATTTTAAATTCCTCTGATAACACTGTAACCTGTCAACTTTAACATTTAATGAGATATTACAGCCATAATACACTGGATAAATGCTGGACCAAAACCACACACTAGAACTGCGAGCTCATCCAACAGAGAGACAACAGTGTAAATACAACAAATGCATTGTGCATTTCAGGTTTCCCTCCATTTGTTCCCGTAATTGCTTCGTCCATCCGAGATATCCGCTGATCTGATAGGAGATGTCTTATCACGACTTCCTCTCCGCTACATGGCAGATAAATTGGGTCGACATGTTGAATTTGCGTACTATCTAGCTTCTGTCTCCCTGGCAGCCTCTCGTCATTTGACATTGCACGGCGGATCCCTCTATTAAGCCCGACACTAGCCGTGTTTGTGTTTTCTCACAGTTTTCTTTTTTTTCCCAGCAGGCATGACCTGTGAGTGGATCTGTCAGATACTTAGCAGCAGCCAACCTGGGCTCACCGGCACTGCCTCCGCTTCAGTCCTACACTTTGTGACACCCCTGGCCCCTTGTTTTCAAATCAGCAGTTTGCCTACGGTGCGGATCATTACGGCTCCACTTGGGGAAGCTGCCTGCAGCTGTATCTCCAGGGGCATCATTAGGGGTGGTGTATCAGTGTTATAAAAACATCTTATTGATAGAAGGTGCCCAGAAGAAGCCTCTACAATGGAGCAAACTGTGTACACCAGATACTCTCGTTCTCTAAAACCATCTGAGTTATGGCTTTTAAATATTTTAAGGAACACTCCTCCCTCAGTGGTCAGCCTCTACTCCCTCCCTGACAGCTGTCACATTCATGCTTTGTAGCTTCCTAACTTCTTCATCTCCACAGACAGTCTAGCCAATCAGCAGCAGATGTTAGCCTGATTGTTCCCAGCTTTGACTCAAATCAAATGAACAAAAAGTCATGCCTGTTGGTGCTAAAAGGTTTTAAGACACCCTTCCTGTTTAGTATGCAGTGATTGAGATGTCTGTATGTGTGTATGTGTGTGGGTGTGTGTGTGTGTGTGTGTGTTCTTGTGTGTGTTCTTGTGTGTGTGTGTGTGTGTGTGTGTGTACACACTGTATATACTGTATGTGTGAGCATTTGGGTTGATGAATGCAGACACTCACACTGGAAGTAGAGCTCCTCGTCTCCCTCCTGGTCGGCTTTGCTGTACCCGCAGTGCCTGCACGGGGGGAGAGGAAGAGAGTGGCAGAATCAACTGATTGTGAGGGAGGAAATAAATGCTCTAAATTACAAGAATTTTTATGCAGCAACTAATGCTGCATGTGACAAATCTTTTCAGAAACTGAGCTGAGCAGCAGGAGCTGTGAACCCAACAGCCGATAGCCTGGGAAAGTAGCTTGGGTATCCAATCATGGAACATATGGAATAATACATGCACTGTAAAGGACTGTTCAACATGTCCGGTAATATTCATTTGTAATATTAACGTGTTGAAGGTTCCCTCAAGCAGGTGATTTGCTTCACAAAGTTGGTCTTTGAGTACAAACTGAAAAAAGGAATGAAACACAAATGCAGCACACATGCAACTAACTGGCCACGGCATTATCACTTGCATGCCTAGCTATTTAAAATTATTTGGGGCACAGGAAAAAGCTCGTAAGTGGACCTGAGTTGAGATGTTTATATTTGAAAGAATGACATTTCATGCTCAAGCTTTGTTGTTTTCAGCATGAATTAGGATACTCAGAAATGCGATCAGTCGTATACTGTACATGTTATACTACAGTTGTAATTTTCTTTTTTAGTTTATCTCAATTTAAAATTATTTAAAATTTTTGATTTCGTTCCACAGGATTCAACACACCATGGTTTTCAGTATAGAAGTGGATAGACGAGAGTGTAAATGTTTCAGATATAAGAACTGTGTTGAACCATGGGACATTCTTAAAATTTCAATAGATTCCGTCACTCATATGGTTGTGTTTTTCTCATAGAGTAGCAAAGTGGGAGTTAAAAGGAAGTCAATTAATTTAATGCATAGACAATGTTGTTAGGTGACTGATAGTTGGAAGGCTTGGATGTAAGTTAAACCCCCAACACTGAATCATCAGTACACAAGATGGACTCCCACAGTGCATGCAATCACAGTCACTTTAAAACTGTATTACATGCAGAGCTAACAATTGTCATAACAATTTGTTTTTTTCAGAAACACATTTGAAATAATTCAAACAGATGGCCATAACACAAAATCATGGTGGCATTAGACTTACCAAGAGACTCATGTGTTTCAACTGATTTCGACACAGATTTATGGATCTTTATCATCGATTAACATTGGAGATTCTGCTATCACTGGAGTACAAGTCACCCTGATACCAGGGGGATGTCTAAGTTATGACTCAGAGAACAAAGGGGAGCAACTTTTGAAGCAAAACATGCCAAGTATTAAAATGGTATGAGGTTCTGAGGAACCCACCATTAAGAGCAAGCTGATGAAAAGCCGCCCGTACAGGGGAAAACACATGTGAAGTATGTGAGGGAATGGTGACAATGACAATGGGCTTGATGCTTTGTAATGGTAGGGGAAAAAAGTGTGCCATACTTCATCGTGCGCTCAGGATCTCACACACTCACACAGGAATGCAGAGACAAAGCTTTCTCACTCTGGAGTACTTGTATCATAATGGCTATGCAAAAATAGCTTAAAAATGTAGTTGAGGCTGGGGGAAAAATGATGCATCACACCCCATTAGCACTGCATGCCACAAGATGATGGGTGCACGTGTGTGTGCATGTGACGAGTCCACAGGCGTGGACGCCTGTGAGTGACAGAAAGGCTAATTGACAAGCGCAGACTCACAGGAGCGGAGAGTCAATGGGGCCCGCGAGAGCGTACCTTCTCCCGATGATGAAGCCGAACACCATGAACACCAGGATGATGGTCCCCGCCACGGCCACAACCGCAATGATGATGACGGGATTCTGCTCGCTGGAGACAATCGCAGCTGATGAGACGGACACACACATAAACACACACGGACCGACATGCAGAAAGACAGAAATGCTCAGTGTGAAATTCAGCACATCAAAGACTACAATCTGTGAGACATGATTGAGCCCAATGAGAGGCATGGAGATCCCTCTCTCTGAGGGAGTGGAGGAGGGACGCTTCTATTTTTGAGCCATCCTTATACACACGGCTCTACTATTTCAGAAAGTGGGCTTAATAGTCCCAGATGGCAATGGCGATGCCCTTCATCTCAAACAAAGACACATTCAGGTTGGATTGTTTCCCATTCAGAGCTCTCACAGTACTCAGACTGTTTGCGTTGACAAACTGCTGATTGCTCCAAAGAATGGCTTGCCGTAGTGTCATATAAAGTCAGTGCGAGTGGTGTGTGTGTGTGTAGGGGGGATTCATGCATTTTAAATCAAATCATAAATCATAAGTGTCTACATAAAAGATAATGATTTTATTTTATATTATCCTCTAAGGAGGAGGGGGTGAAAAAAAGGTGGTGACACTCAATCAGTTGTTACTCAATCAAACTTCAATATCACCAACACCAATTGTCTATTTTGTCATATTATGCCTTTGCAGGTTTCCATCTTGAGGCTGTCAGAGGAGGCTAGTGTTTCACTGGGCTGGTCAAGGGCACTTTAACTGGGCTGCAAATTGCAAACTCCTCATTACAGGACACCCTCTGCATGTAGTATGAGTAATTAATGTTTGTCTGTTCAGCACTGTAGCCAGGCTGACAGACAGTCACAGCTCTGTTGAGCCATGTATTTCTATAGATCTCAGTAGTAACGAGTTCATGAGCTTCTTTAATGATAAAATTCTAACCATAGAGACAACATTCAGCAGAGGCTGCCGCAGTCTCCAGTGCCGGTGCTTTTTTCCATTCCTGCTCCTCGTCCCCGGCTGGCATCACGGATGGGTCCCATCTCTGCTGAGCTGCCTCAGCCTTCACCTGGTCCCATCTCTGCTGAGCTGCCTCAGCCTTCACCCGGTCCCATCTCTGCTGAGCTGCCTCAGCCTTCACCCGTTCTCGTTGTCAGAGTGCAGCCCCTGGTCCCCGTTGAGCTGCAGTGGCCCCTGGTCCCCGTTGAGCTGCAGTGGCCCCTGGTCCCCGTCGAGCTGCAGCGGCCCCTGGTCCCCGTCGAGCTGCAGCACTCTTTCATCACTGATCTGACGCTCTCTACTGATTAGTTGTCGCCGCCGCCACCGTTCTCTCCTGCTCCTTCGATTCCTGCTCCGCTGCCGCAGCAGCTGTCTTCTTCACCTGTGTCTAGTTACTCACCTGTTTTTGTTTCCATCGTTTGCCCTTGTCTATTTATACCGGTTGTCTTCCTTTGTTCTGTGTCGGGTCATTTCTTGCATTTGCATGGGTTCAGGTTCGGGTATGTGTTTTTCCATTGTGTGTTATGTCATGTTTTTGGTCTATGGATTTGAGTGCCGTTCCTGACTCAGTTTAAGAGTTGTGCAATAAACACCTTTTCATTGAACTTCTTAAAAGTCTGCATTTGCTCCACTGCCGCCGCAGCCGTCTTCAGTTCCTGCGACGCTGCTGCCGCAGCCTCCACCCTCTTCAGTGTTTCTGCAGTCTCCAGTGCCTGCAGCTGTTGCCAGGGCCTCTCCTGGGTCTGGGGCCTTGCCTGTCTCCTGTGCCAGGTCGCTGCCGGCCTCTAGTCCGTCCGCCGTTGTTTGTTTTTTGCTAGTGTTTCTTTTTTGTTTGTATCCCCCGGGACATTTGTCTGGTTCTGTGTTCCTGTCTTTGTCTTGCTTCCCTCCCTTTTGATTACTATCACCTGTGTCTAGTTACTCACCTGTTTCTGTTGCCATCGTTTGCCCTTGTCTATTTATACCGGTTGTCTTCCTTTGTTCTGTGTTGGGTCATTGCTTGCATTTGGATGTGTTCAGGTTCAGGTATGTGTTTGGTCATGTGTTTTTCCAGTGTGTGTTATGTCATGTTTTTGGTCCATGGATTTGAGTGCCATTCCTGCCTCAGTTTGAGAGTTCTTCTTACAAGTCTGCATTTGGGTCCAAATCCTGCCGCCTCATGGATAGCCTTAACAACTTTGTACAATGCAACCAGTGAGCGGCCAAGGTTGGTAGGAAGGAGGCAAAGACAGTGGATTCTACTGCAACATATATTTATTTATGTGGCCCACAGACTTCCAACATACAGGTCAACCACCGACATACTCACCCGATTACAAAAACCCCCACCGTTTTATAGTCTCCCACCCCTGGGTGCTACCATCACCAGGGGTGGTCCACATTGAGCTTAATTATAAATCCCCACTATATGCACTGGTGTTTCATACCTGACCATACCACATATCTCTCAGATCTCTGTCCCCATTTACACTGTCATGGTGAAATACACAAACATCGCCTGACAACTCGCCAGCACACTCCGTCCGCACTCTGCCACCCCCTACCCCACTCTCTCCAGTGGAACCGTCCCGGAACGATAAAGATCCGTTGTTTCCCTCCGGGAC
>JAVQJD010056627.1:0-52406 GCA_036023655.1 Nannoperca australis
GGGATGATGGGACAGCAGCAGACTGGGATGATGGGACAGCAGCAGACTGGGATGATGGGACAGCAGCAGACTGGGATGATGGGACAGCAGCAGAATGGGATGATGGGACAGCAGCAGAATGGGATGATGGGACAGCAGCAGCAGCAGCAGAGCGGGATGATAGGACAGCAGCAAGTTGGAGGTTTGGCAGTGTTACCTCATCAGCAAGTGCATGGAGTGCAACATGCCCAGCAGCTACAGTGGAACATTACCCAGGTGTGTGTGTTTGTTTTGGACCATATGTATTATGAAAGTAGTATGAGCGCTGTTAACAACTGAGTGTGTTTCCTGGCTTTCAGGTGACTCAGCACATGGCCGGCAAGAATCTCTGCAACACCAACGGCATGATGGGATACAGCAGTCAACACATGGGAGGCTCAACAACTCCAGGCTCAGCGCAAATGACAGCACACATTTGGAAATGATCCCATCTATCCAAGAAGTGATGTAACACCAATAACCCACACTGAGTTGTAGGAACCTGTGGATTAGACTCTCCATGAGACATTTTCTAATTCAAGGGAGGAGCAGGAGACAGGTGTGAAGAAGAAGGTTTGGGAAACCACTACTACCTCTCTTTCTCTCTCCTCTCTGCCCATGCTTCCTCTACTTGTCTCATCCATGAGTGTTGCATATTTCCATGCTTGCCTTCAGAACATTTTCATATACTGATGAAGACAACAGGGTTCAGAGGTTCACTGGTTAGGACATCTTTTTTTCTACCCAACCTGTGTGTCTGTGTGCATATCTGCTGTATGTGGGTGTCAACTAACTGCTTGAACTAAAAGACCAGTTTGGGTTTTGGAGAATTTTACAGTTTTTCTTACTTACAGAACCAGAAATAAATAAATAAATAAAAACCACAAAAGTTAGTCTAGCTTAACTCAGTTGGTGGATGTGCTTGGATACTGACATTTAGAACAAGAAGCATTTCCCCTAAAAGGAGAGAACCCTACCTTATTGAAGATTAAAGGTTTAATAACTATAAATGTGTTACATAGACTGACATTTTGGGAAATATGCTTATTTGCCTTTTTGACGGGAGATGAGAAGATGGATACTGCTCTTCGAATTGATCTTCTCATCTACCTCCTGGCAAAAAATTGAATAAGCGTTCAACTACAGTCAAACTGTCAAACTATTCTTTTAACCCAGCATGAACAGTGTTTCTTAACAAATCATTCACAACTGAATCCAACAATTAATTACATTTTAGCAACAATTGTATTTGTGAAGGAGCACCTACAAATGTTTTTCAGCCAGCTTTTAAGCGCACAAGATTTAAGAGTTTGATACCTTGAAGTTTTTAGTTGACGTATAATTTTAAAATGTGAGAGGAGAATCAAGCTAGGCTAGGCTAGGTTAGGCTATGATAGTGTCTTAATTCATCATACTTTCAAGCTGCAAGTAGAGGGCAAAGATATTTATGAATTTGCCAGTTCTGTGTCAGTAGGAACAAATATTTTATTCCTTTCTAAATACTTAAGTTAGCCTACCTGTCCAAAAATGTTAAGAGATCCCTTTACATGCTGATAATTTCCTAGATCTCCACTGTCTTACAAGTTAGAGCAGCTACAAAACCTACATAAACAGCCCTTAATTATGATGTCTTCTACTCAATTTACACAGGGCTTCTTTTAGAAAACAATATCTATCTCGTCTTTAAGTGTCAAAAGTCCTAAACTGGATTTTGGGAGACCAAAGATCAGCGCTAGCTTTATTATGGTTGTACAGTATTCCAGTGCTTTGTTACAACTGTATAGCCACTTAACTAGTGATTAGTAGAGAAGTGAATTCAACAGTCCTTTAACAGTATGTTTAATCATACTTGCTCAATCAATTCACTGTGCTATTTCCTCAGCAAGGGTGAGACACTTAAAAAGTCACTTGCATGCAATGTCATTGTGTAGATGCTGAGTTAACGCTCACACACCTCAAGTTAATCTACCTTGTACAATAGAAGCCTCAAATAATGTTGAATGTCCATAAATACAAAAGAAATGGAGAGAGAGAGAGGCGGGGAAAGAGACAACTTTAAGGTACAGATAAGTCGTGTTTCAGGTTGAATTGCATGAGGAGAATGTTTTTTTTTTAGCTCTGATTGTATGTACTGTATGTTTATTAAGATATCTGAATGTGTATCGCTGAATGTTTTTCTCTACATGTCAATCAGTCTCTGACCAAGACCAACAAAAAATCTCAATGAGTGTGTGTCCTGAATGTGTTCACGATTGTACTGGATTTGTTTTGAATACACACGCCTGAGCATTGCTGGGGTGTGCGTTTGTTTTGGATATTCTCTGACTCTGTCAAGCAAATGTACACTTGCGTCTTTTGAATGTTCTGTGGTCAACAGCATCCTGTCTATTTTTGGTGAATTGTTGAATTCAGACAGGCTTTAATGTAACTGTCTTTCGTCAAGTTAGAAGCAAACTGTGACCAGGCGGATACATTTTCAGGTCACCCGGGGGTGTTTACAATTTGGCCAAACCACATTGTGAATCGAAAAGTGATTGTACGACCACAATCTGTCACCTCTCACTGTTTCAGTTAACCCTTCTGCACTGCTCCCACACAACACTGATTTCTGTGTCCTGATTTCTCTGAAAGCGTTTTTAAATATGCCAATTCGTATAAGTGCATGAAGCCATAAGTGTAAATAATCTCAGTCTTTCCATTTTTTTTATTGAAGCACTTTGGTGTTAAATTTCCATTATGAATGTGAGGAGTAAGAATGTAAAAGGAAAAGCTAAAAGAGAAATACATTAACATAACATACTCTGGCATATTAATATTCTTATTAACCGCTGCCAATAAACAAGCAGTACAGCCTTCACAACTCAGAAACTTGTCTGTTCCTACCAGGTATTTCTTTCCATTTTAGCTCATTTGGTGGCAGTTGAGACAGCAGTGTGACAGCGGCAGTCACCTTCTCTGCTGAGAGCAATATCACCATGAGACGTGTTGTCTCTGCATTGTAACAGCAGATCTGTCAGCTAGAGATGAGAAAGTTTCTGGAAAAGCAGAAACAATCTATCTCTGCGGGCGATAAGGCTTCACCTGAGCTGTCTCATCTGGCATTATGTTTTACTTTAGGTTGCTTGTAATTGGTTCCTTTTTTTGTGTCTGGTATATTTTCTGTGAAATAAAGAGCAAATGAGGGAATGGATGGAATCTTTTAATGTACTTGTTGATCTTGAAGATATTGTGTACTTTATTCTTTATCAGAATATCTCTGTATGTTATCTTTCTCAAATGAGGTTGATGAACATGTACTGTATACGAGTTCTGCGTTTTGATTTCATGTTCACACAAGTTAGTCATTTACATTTGAGAATATGGATGTAACATACAATACTTATTTCTGTGAAAATATAAAAAATATTGTTTTGATTAAATTATATATCTTGTATTGATTTAACATGTTTTACTATTCAAACGTTCACTATTAACCTTCTCAGAGCAGAGCTAAAAGGGAGGGAATATGTGTAAATAGGATCAGGAAATAGGAAGTGTCTGCTCACCATTTCAACTTAAAAGGTGAAGTATGTCAGTGTTGTGTTGCTATCGCAGGTTTATGAGAAAGATTAATGAAAGATATAAAAAACACAAAACAACAAGCCCAGGACTGGAAAGGTTAAAATACACACCTGACAGAAGTTTGTGATTCAAATAAACTTTATTGACTTTGCGTCCAGATGTCAAAGGGCATGCAAATACAGGCTTCTGAATCCGAAATTGTCCTTTTTTTCCTCAGTTTGGCTCTGTTTTCTTACAAAACTACGTGCACCTTAAGTAATCAATTCTGCAGCGTACAAACCACAAAAATACCAGTTTTACATTATCAAATACTGCACATAGAAAACATTTACAAAGCACAGGTATAAAATTACAGCTCCCTTTTTCTTCTTTGCCATAAGCCACATCCTTTCATCAGACGGTCTGCTATGCTTTGCCCTTTAAAACGTACTCTGTGAACACTCCTCGGTGGAAAGGTTAAGGCCGGTTAATGAAAGACAACCGCTCATCTATCAACACCAGCAATCCAATTTAACTGGGCTGAATGTTTTGATGCTCCCATCCATCTTTACCTTTGATTTATTGACGACAGTCCACTATATGTGCTTGGGAATGTCGTAGTGGTACATTAAATCAAAACCTCAACAATAAAGATTTACTTTGAGGTTCCACATTAAGCCATTTGTTTATATTGTATTTGTAGGGTTTGAGCTTTGCTGAGCTTGATAAGATGAAGGTTGTCTTGACAAAGGGGGAGTGGCCTTAATATAGTCTGACAAACAACTTAAAAGACAGGATGGCTACTCAGAAAACTTGTGCTGTGATTACAGACATTTATAGACGTGGATAAAGACAAACTGGCATATTCAGCAGCAAAAACTCCCAATGATGTCTGTTTTGTTCCCACTGACAGCTTCTACATTGGCAAACAGACATATGGAATTCATGCGTTGTTAGAAAATCAAAGTAAAAAGTAAACTCAAAGATACAAATCTGTTGCTCATGTGGGCTATCATAAAATAGCAGTTATTCACAATGCATTGCATGCTCTGTTGAATTGCTTCTAGTGCTTGAAGATGTGATTCGACTCCATTTGTCATCATGGTCAGCTGATACAGATTCAGCCCGAGGTTGCCATGACCCAACTGTAATGGGGGAGAAAGAGGCCAAGGCCAGTGAAGTGAAGGCCCCAGCAACAGTAATGGCTACAGCTAGTGGTTATTGCCAGAAGTATTTCAGAAAATGGAAGGTTAAGTCCATGCTACTTTTAAGATACAGCATTTTTGACAATTCACTTGCATCTCAATGAATTCCCTTTGATATTGTACTGGGTCTAATTGACTTCCTCAACATTTTGTCATAATTATTATCATCATAATCATACCATCATAAGGATTAAATACAAGAAAATCATCAGAGTAACCATGCGGCAAATATTTTCTAGTTCAAAGTACAAAAATCATAACAATTCCATCAGCTTGATAGATTGATTGATAAGTTAATCGGTAAAGGTGTGTGGGGGGGGGAGGGGGGGGTAGCAATCCTTTTAGTTTGAAACCCATTGTGGCGATTTAAATAAATAAAAATGCACTTCGCCAGACAGATTTCATGCTTGTTTCAGAGCTACTCTTTTAAATGAACACAAAGAAATAAGACTTACAGTACACATACAGTACAGTAAAAGTAGGGGCTGCCTGAGCCAATGCAGGCGAGGTCGCTGGAAAGTCCTCAAAAAGACGGTATAGCAAACAAGAAGACAAAAAAATTACACTCTGTTCTGGTGTAAGGATTAAGAAATACATTCATAAAACTATCCATATACACATATATAACTTCAGTACAATATATCAAGCAAAATACATTTGTCAAAACTTTCAGTTGTGTGCTACAATAGTGAAGCAATGTCTCCTACACAAAATAAGGCCATTGTAAACCGAACAAGCCCTCATTTTCGTGAAAATCTAAATGGCGGGTTTTGCCCACGCCGCCTCTCTGACTCTCTCTCCTCCTTCTCGGATAATAATACCTCTCTCCTTACAAAAATAAAATACATCTTTAACATAGCACGATTCAGATTCAGGTTGATTGAAGATACATTATAAAAGTCGGGGTACACTCAATGTGGATTTTACAGGGAAGCGAGCAAGCGTATGTGTTTACATTCCAACCATCCACAGCCTTTACATTCAAACCTCAGCTGAGCCATGTTGAGAGATGCTCTGACTCGAGCTAATTCTATCTTTACCTTTCTCTGAAACACAGTTTACCAAGCTCTACAAGCTCCTTGCTCTTTCCAATAAACCACTCCTAAGTTTTTATAATAGACACTTGGATTAATCTGACAATTTACAACCCACTTGTATGCATCTACATCTTGCAAAAGTCTAAGCTTCCCTCAGCTTCTTGCAACCATTAAGACTCTCTTACAACGTGCTGTAACTGCACCCTGCCATAGCTAACCCTGCTGCTTGTGAGGCTTCGACCTCTCTTTGAACATCCTTTTTTGACTCACTTCAAACTATAGAGTCAAAATAAGTAAAATGACCATGATACTACGGTACGTTTCTTTCTAATGTATGTTAAATGACGGTCATGATGAGAGAAAAAGGGCATTGATGTTCATATCTGAAAACCCTGATTCTTAAATTCTCCTCACTGTGATCCAATAAATATCTACACATTGAAATCTCTCTCGCTCACATCTTGCTGCCCTGCCACTTCTACAATAAATGCACCTCATTAAAAGACTCATTACACTTTAAAGAAAGGCAATATTTCAACTTTTCCTTTTGGTTGTGGAAATCAGAATTTGGCAAATGCACTCTGCTCTCAATAAAAACACTTATAGAATAGTTATACATCTGTCTCTTTGTCGCTAATTTGAATCATTAGAACTAGTTATGTTTAGGGCTACTCAATACACAACAAAGGAACACAGTCTAATATAACCTCCAAAAGTTTGGAAATCACATGGAAAAATATTAACAATATTTAAAAAGAGTTTACCAAGGACTAAACATTCAGTAGGGATGTTATACCAGTGGAGAAATCTCTTTAAGGTTTCTTTCTTTCTTTCTTTTTGTTTTATGTTCTTTATATTTATTTTCTCCCATCAACCAACACACATTGAAGAGAACGTGTGCAAATTCCTTATTTTTACATCAGCTGTCCAAAAAAAATAGACTGATACAAATGTATTAAGGTACATAAAATTACTCCTATACATGACCATACAGATCCAGCAAGGACTGGCTCCCAAACGTACAAAGCAATTGGAACCTAGACCTTGGTGGTCAAATGGGAGGGTCAAAAAGGACCATCATCCTCCTCCCAGAAATGTAAGAATGCCAGAGATCCCTTTATTCAAATTTCAAATAGTGTTGAAATGTGAATTTTGTTGGTCTGAGGTGCTGAGAAGACAAAAATGCCTCAGATTTTCCCTTTTTGAGGATAGATGAAGAGAGGAATGAGCTACACAGTTCTTAACAGACGACAGAACATATGGAGGTGATAAAACCAAATGTGAGCTCGTAAAAACGCACAAGCTTTTAATAGCCTATAGCTTGAGACTGCCATGGCTCCTAACACTACTGAAATACAACAGTCTCTAAGTGTCTTTATCCATACGCAAGGGTTTGGTGTTGGTCTCAAGACAGACCGATTCAAAACAACTATTGCACATTTTACTTGAACAGCCGACAGGCCAGTTTCACCTTTCTTGTGTTCAAATAATAAGAACAAAGTGGTGTAATTGTGTGAGGTAAACCTTTGGAGAGAAAGCTAAACGCATAAGCTTAAAATATCTGTTGTTTCAAAAGGTCAAAATTTCTTTAGATAATGTAAAATTAAATATTCCGACTTTTTGAGACACACATCTATATCCTTATAGACGTAAGATGTAAATGTGATGTATCTATACCTTAAAATGTTTTTGAATAACCCTTTGTTTTTTATGATTTCTCAAATTAAAGTCTAAAATCAGCAGCAGAACTGAGCTGTCTCAGCTGCCCCAGTGGGCCTTTACACTAAAATTCAAAATACACTCGAGTTACACTTCCATGCTGGCGTTCAATAAAAAATAAACAGGTGGTCAACCGCTGCATGTTTGTAATTCAAACATAATATATACTTTACATTAAAGTGCCATCTTAAACACAAACACACTGCCTGACAGGAAATATGAAGAGCGACATATTGCACCTGAAAAAAGTAAAACTACCAGACATGGCAGGTTAACAATCGCTCGCAAAATAATACTGGCTTAAATGGTTAGATATCAAAAAAGAAAAACTCTTCTGGAATCAAATACATGTTGACACATTTACAACAGGTTTAGTTACAGTCAGTGTGACAGAGAGCAGTGACCAAAGAGAAAGTAGGAGGGTAAAAGGTTGTAGTTGGTACCAGCTGTGTCTGGCTGTGGTCTGATAAGACAGCGAGGCACGCTCACCAGCTTCCAACATCCTTCATAGATTAGGAAGAGTGTGAAAACAAAGATGACATCGGGGGAATCAACAGGAAGTTCAAACGAGTCTAGGTGCTGGTCTACAGAGAGCGAGTGAGACTGTGGCACCCCCTGGATGTCTTGTGTGGAACACAAGAACCCCAGACACATGGAGCCTGGACACAATTCCCACAATGCCTTTGTGCCCTGTGTGGTACAACAGTCCTTTATTCTCTAAAGATGAAGGAAAGATTATCAACATGTTCATCAGCGAATGGGCAGCTGGCTGACTGATTTGTTCTCTTCTTTTGTTGATGGTGATGATAGCGCTCCCTCCCTGTCACCAAAGCCCCAATCTTTCTCCCTAACTCAGTGCAGTGCTCTTTTTCTCAGGACAGATTGCAAACCAAAGTGGTACTATACTCCTCTTACATTGGTCAAGGCCAGCTAAATAAAAAAAGATTTAAGCACTTTAAAATGTCTCTACAAAGGGTTTCAAGCAAACATGCAGAATGCAGCCGATACATACATTAACACAAATAAATATTTAACTATTTATCTATTTATATATATATATATATATATATATATATATAATTATATATAAACTCTGCCCTGTGAAAATTATAGAATAGCAGTGTTGCTACCTCACATAATAGCCATTATGTGAATATCCAAGCCTGTTGCCCAGGTATGTTTATGTGTCTGTCCTACCGTTCTCAGCTCATGTGTGTAGAATGTATCTTCTTTTTTTGCATTACATCTAAGTCATTGACTCTGCTACATATCCATACTTTATATTGTATACTAGTTCACCCACTACTTATAGTAATAATAACAACAATAACAATTGCTTTGGTTTTAAAAAATAAAGTTTTTTTTTTCTTAGTTTGGCATAGAGAGTTTAGAAACTGGCATCGGGGTGGCCCTGCGATGAGGTGTGCCATGGAAAGAAATCTGGTATCTTGGAATGCAGAATATGGCCCCCGGTGGATCGCTGTGTCATGGTGGGGTTGAAAAATGCTACATGTTCTGGTAAATGATGTCCACTTCAAGTTGAATTTGCTAACCGCTTTCTCAACTTCAAACACTGATCACCGGGTGTGAATATGGACGTAGTGTGTGTCAGTGTCAGTGTGTGTATTCATGTGGGTGAGATCAGGTATTTGCACCTATGTGTCAAATGTATCTTCCTGCACAGATGGGCATATGTGTGTGTGTGTGTGTGTGTGTGTGTGTGTGTGTGTGTGTGTGTGTGTGTGTGTGTGTGTGTGTGTGTGTGCGTGCGTGCGTGCGTGCGTGTGTATGTCTACATGTCTTGCACTTCAAATACAGTCGTCGTGTATATACAGTACAGTGTGCCCATGTCTGAATGACTCTGCCTGTGCCTGTGCATATGGGTGTCTACTGGGTGCCTAGGTGCATGAGGGGCTGGTGGCACTCTCCAGGGAGGACTGGGAGAGGCGTCTGGTGAGGGGTCCGATGCTAGGATCTGCCAGAGAGGAGGTAGGGAACAGCTTGTACCAGCCGCTGACTGTGGCAGACAGGTCCAAGTCCTCCAGAAGGATCTGGGCCATTCCCATGAAGCACTTGTGGTCCATACGCCCATAATCCCCCCACACTATTACCTAGTAGAGAGATGGGAAAATGATATAGATTCATTTGAATTATACAATTTCACATATTTTAAAGGCACTAAAATGTATTTTCTCAATCAGCTTTCTATGTATAATCGGATCCTATATGAACACAAAGTGCCAAAGTTTGCCTTCTTGGAGTGAGCGTGCATCATGTGACAGACCCAGAAGTTGTAATTACATGGTTTGGCCACTATGTCAAATTGGGTTCAAAGCCTGGTGCTCTTCCTCGGGGCCTGGTTATTTTACATGAGAAACTTCGCCTGGTTTAAAGTGGGTGGGGCTAATTTAGAAAATAGGGTTGTCGCGTACTTCTGTTCACCAATCAGAGTTTAGTACCTTTTGATTTTGAATCTGATGACAGTTGGTGGGTTATTTGGTTAATGTCAATCAAATCCAAACAGACCACAACAACGCAGTCTTTTTTTACTAATAAAATCTTAATACGTTTTATGTAAAATTATGTTTTAGCATCGATTATTGCTTAGTTTAGTCACAAATTTAATGTCAGAGATACATAATTTAAGTCAATGTTTCCAGGGCTTTAACATCAAACCTCAACTTATTTCTCTTCCTGTAAAGTATCAAGCTGTTTTTGCTGAATACATCTTGTTCTGTGGGGCAAATATAAGCTGTCTTCCTTTAAAATATGCTCATAGACTCCAGTTATTTTAAGCTTACAATCTACTTATCCATTTTCAGGCAGAAATGTACATATTCACAGATGAAATTCTAAAACCATGTGATGCAGCATGTTTTACACATTTCTAGAAATAACGTCAATATCTTGAAACAAGGAAGATCAAGGCACAAAACCTGCTAAAAAAATTGTAATCAGACTGAAAGAAAACCTGTCAACCAAGCCACTTTGACAGGATATGAAATTCTCTCAGTGGTGTTGGAAGATCTTTTGACAGGTGAGAAAACATATTTTAACTCCCAATAATAACTGAAATGACAGATGGTGGACATCTATTAGTGTGAAGTTAATTAGGTGTGCATATAATCAGTAGGACTAAAACTATTTGGCAAAGTGGTAAAAAAAAAAGGACAGGGAGAAACACAAAGATATCACATACCTGCAGGACTTTGCCCTGAGGACTCTCATCAAACAACAGAGCCTGCTGGTAGGTGGGGTCCAGATTCTTCTTCACTACTTTGGTTTTTTTCTTGGCCAAGCACATGCCATTCTCCAGCACATACACCTTCACATAGGTCGCTGGAGACAAAGCAATAAAACATACAACACAGTGACGCTCCCACAGGTTGGACAGATAAATTCATAGAATTTTACTGCAGTAGGTGAAGTCAGCTCAGAGTACCTGGTATGTTCTTGGAGCCTGGTTTGGGGGTCAACCCTCTGGCCTGGTTGACCTCCACCTCCAGCTGTCCTCCTCTGTCTACCATGCCTACATGGACATCCCCTGTAGCGAGAAAAAAAGACACAATCACTAACAATACAATGCAAATCTACATAATCAGATCCAAAAACATAAAACACCATGTTTTGCTATAAGCTTTGTTTCACTGAGGCTGCAATGGCCAATGTCTAACTGCAGAGGGCGACACAGAACTGTGAGTCTGCCTTCACAACCAGGTACGGTGGCCTACAGTGGTCTGTTCTGTTGTGTTTCACAAGCAATGACCTTTGCATTAAAAATTTATACCTCATGCAAGAATAACTAAATCCATGCTGAGTGAATACACTAGTATTGTGCAGTGTTTTTAGATGCTGCTGTGAGTCTGAGAGTTGGTATGTGGTTGCAGATTCTCCGTCATCCTACCGTCCAACAATATTTAGATACTTTTGTATTACAGCTCTAATTAGCTATGATATGGTTGCTAGTGAATTAAAATGGATGATATGTGATGTGCTCTTGTGCACAAACCTAAAACTTGCTTCTACAAGCGGGGAAAGAATGCAATCAAATGCTGGCAAAAAAAACTGACGAGGCCCCTTGAATCAGCTGCAAACAACAGCAGATGAGAATGAGATGGACTGAATAGGAAATTATGGCGTTGTTTGTCTTCTTCATTCTTGGCTTACCCATGGAGGGTGTAGCTAGTGTTTGCCGGCCTACAATCTGAGCGGGGCCTAGTCCATCCAGAAAGTCACTGAACTGGCTCTCAGGCCCCAGGCGTGTGGTAGGAAAGACAAACCTGAGAGAGAGGAAGCAGAATGGTGATGGATGAATACTGTACATGGACAGAAGGATGGACGGATGAGTTGCTGGTTGGATACTTACGTTCCGTCAGAGCTGTTTGAGTTAGTGCTGCCATCGGTTGAGTCTTTGCTGCCCTGCCGTGTCATCCGGTTCCTCATCTCCACGGCGATGCCGGTCTCTGTGCTCCGTCGGATGGTGCTGCGAAGCTTCTTCGTCCCGCCGTCTGAAAAAACGCAGAGGGCACAGGTCCTGCTTTAAGTGCCCTTATTTCGGCAGGATAATCCACTGAGCACAATCAGAGGCAGTCGTAGATCTGTCTGATAAGTAAGTCGGGTATTACACTGGATCAGCACCTGCATGATCTGCCTGTACATTTAGGAGTTATGAAAAGATTGGAACCCTTACATATCACATGTTAAAAGTAGATGTTTCCTCAGGCAAGATTTTGTTAGCTCTCACAGTTACCCAGTTTATAAAAAACTCTGGAAACAGACAGAGGACGGATCTTTCTGTCAAGCTTTTGTTATGTCTGTGAGCCCAGCAGTACAAGAAATATCCACAATGTTTGCTTTTTTAAAACTACTCACTAGAAATGAGGAAATATTTAGGTTGGCCTTGAACACAACCATTTCTCCACTATTTATTTTGAAGCAAGTTCACTCGGGCGAGAAGGCAATCTCACCTAATTTCCACTGGGACGTCCTTGCGCTATTGGAAAATCTTTCCACTTCGCAGGTATTACTACAGCCCCTTTTAAGCAAGTAAAGCCCATTTTACAATGGCTGTTGTGAGTCGGGGGCAATAAGCCTTTAGGGTGACTCAAGAGGCTGCAGGCTGTAGAAACACACACAAATTGCCAGTTTGAGGAATGTTGTGAGTGGCGGGCTAGAAAGAAAGTCGAGAGGCTAAGCTGGGGGGAGGAGGGGTCTTCACAGCTCTGCTGACGCTAGGAGAACGGGAGTGAGCTGGAGAGCTGCTAACCCCAGAAGAAGCTTTCAGGGCATCATCCCCTGTAATGACACACTGTATCTCTGTGTGACTTGACATGCTGAGTTCAAAGTGGTACGGCACAGTGGAAGTGATATGGGCTTTAGGGTAGGACATGTGAGGTTGTGCACTAGCAGACAGCTCTTTCCTTATCCCTTCTGTCACTCCCATCTTGGTCTCGCTATCCGTCTCGCAACATTACCCAGACTTCTCAGGGTCCAAAGAGGCAATGCACGCTAACATCTCACTAATACACTTCAGGGCACATAAACACACACCCCAATACATATATTCTAGACCCAAAGAAGTAAATGAATCAATTAGTTGACAGACAGAAAATTAATCGGCAACTATTTTGATAGTAATCGTTTTATATGTTTCAAGCAAAAGTGCCAAATGTGGTTTTTTAAATGTGGGAATTTTCTGCTTTTCTTTGTAATATATGATAGTAAACTGAATATCTTTGGGTTTTACACTGTTGGTCAGACAAAACAAGGAATTTGAAGGCATTACTTTGGACTTTGGAAAAATAATAGCATGTATCACTATTTCCATTATTAAAACATTTAAGACTATAAGCAGGCAGTAGAAGGGATGAGGTTTAAAGAAAGAGAGACAAATAAAAATAAACACTTTCACTCTCCCTGAGGTTCGACTTTAAACAATAAATAAAACATTTAAACTCACAAATGTATTTAACACAGTGGTCTATAGAGACATGTGCACACATTCACACACAAATAAGACTAGACAGTGTCTGTACACTCACACCTCCGTGCAACATTTAAACTCACACACAGTGTTTGCACCTGTGCAGCCTGGGCTAAAGAGATGAGAAAGCTGCTGTGAGTGGCTGTGTTGCAGAAAATTGCTTTATAAAAACCTCTACAAAGTCACCGACTAATTTCTGGAACTTTTGACAGGGGCTTTATATGCTGGCACATTTTTAAAAATCCTGCAGTGGGGATTTAAATTCTTGAAAATGTCTTAAACCTTTTACAGACCTCTCTAAGTTTTCCCCTTTAAACTAGCTAAAGTAGAGGTAAATTACTGGTTAACAAAACAACAACAACAGAAACAAACTGATTAGCGTCATCTGTTTTCGTGCAGCATCCGTGCAGCTCATTATGACTGCAATTGCGGCTGCCGTAGAAACTCCCCTACATTCCTCCACTATAGGAGCCCAGATAGTTGAATGGTGCAGTGGAGTCACCAAAGGGGACTTTTAACAAGCAGTTGCTCATTGTTGCCAGTTAAGCGCACACCTAGGTACAGCCGTCCCACTTCATTAGCCTCAGAAACTCCAAGCTCATTAAGCATCCTCGTCGTGCCCATCTCATCGCCATGACAACCACAGACACCTCACATCATAACCATCACTATGGAGATAAACAGACAGCAAACAAAGCCACTTGATGAGAATTTTTTGGGGGGGAGGGATGAAAAGAGGAGATTTAACAAGAGGAGGGGGGCTTTGAAAGAGGGATGAAGAGTGAAACAGAAGAGAGAGAATAAGCAGAAAAAGTGTTGATGAGAAATGGGTGAAGAGGAAGATGAGAATGATGGGGTCCCATGGGCGTCAGAGATGAGGAGAGGGGTGCTGCCTTCTGATGCATTCTATTTATAATCCTGCAGTCAACATTATTTCCAACAGCCAGTGTTTGAGAGAGAGAAAGAGAAAGAGTGTGTGTGTATGTGTGTTGGCGGCATCACACCCAGACAAACTCCATGTGCTCCCGCTGCCATGACAACCCCAGCCCTCAGATCTGGACCCAGACAATGCCACCTGAGACAACTGGCGCCATGGCGACAGACTCATCCCCCCCATTAATTTGTTTTTGTTTGTTTTGTTTTTTTAAATGGATCTATGAAGGCAACATTTCACAGAAACTCCTGCACTTTAGACTTAAACATGGAACACCATCACTGCAACAGTAACCTGAAGCCTGCTGGTCAAGGATACAGCATTTAAAAAAGCTATTTAACATAATTAGGTTACAAATACGTATAATGATGTGAAGTATCATGACGGTCTAATGTGACTATAATGATGGTGAATCTGACAAAATCCCCTTAAGAGTAGATCATACACACAAGTCTCCACTATAAAGCCATCTTTGAACTATCAAGTAGCTATTCATTTAACTTCATATCCACACTTGTTACTCATTTGTGAGCCGGCCCCTCCCCTCCCACCCAAACAGCCCCCCCATCCACTCGTGGTGCGAAGCAGTGATCTCTTCCTTCCTATTTAATCCCCCTCCTCCTCGTCTGTGCTTTCCCTCCATTCGTTTCCATGGTAATGCCGTCTGCATTGCACCAAGAGCCCGGGCCCGGCGTGTTCGCTCATAAGCCTTTTACTCCTCTCTCTCTCTGTGTGTCTTTCTGCGCTCGTATTGTCCTCTCCACGAGTCTCTTCAACACACTTCTTGTATTTTATTACTGCTCTTTATCTCCATCTCTTTGTTTGCTTGCTGTCTTTTTCTCTCCCTCTTGTTCCCCCTTTTTCTATACATACACTACTTATGCAGTGGTTCCTTTGTTATATTTGTTTTATCTACATTTCCAAATCACCCTAGGTTTCATTTTTCTTCTTCTTCATTTTCTTTTTTCTGGTTGTTCCTCAGTTATTTTGGCCTCGCTCCATCTTTATCGCGCAACTGTTATCTCCTTTCCAGGCCATTCAATCTAAATCCCATCTAAATAATTTAGCCTATTTTTCTCCTTTCCCTCTGCCGAGGTAACTTTGTTATACAGTGTTAACGTCAAATACTTGAAGAGGTACTCTGTAGGTAGTCTGACATATATGCAGCTAAAATAACAACATTACATAAGCTGTTGTGCTTAACCGTGCTAGAGGAGAGTGTTTTGTGTTTTTTCTGTGCTACATGCTGTTAGAAGTGTCTCCTGTTGGCTTCACCGTGATGAGTAATACCTCGTCCCCAGAGACGCACGCACTCACAGAAATGTGCAGCCTGGGAAGCAATCACACACTCAAAACTTTCTTTGTGTGTGTAAAAACCTAGGTATTTGTTGAAGCCACTTGTGCAAGCCACGTTTGATAGTTGCGATATGGCAAGATCAAGTCACAGGGAGGGAGATTAGGGTGGGAGAGTGACAAAAGTGGTGGGGATGGAAAAAAGGAATAGCTTCAGTGGAGAGAATGAATACAGTAGAGAGGGGAAATAAAGAAAGGTGGGATTACTGAAAACGCCAACAATGCAGAAAATAGCCACACACTGTGCCTGCATGCACGCTCACACAAGATATATAGCTTCTCTCTTTCTGTGTGTGTGTGTGTGCGCGCGCACGCTCAGTAGATCATTAAAGCTGCTCTGACATTTGGAGAGAACACTGATGAAGCCTTTCTCATTATATGCTGTAATATAGAATGCTGTTTTTAGACTCCCTCGCTGCGCCGACATGCCTATTGGATGCACTGGTGACGGCAACGATCCACCGTGCATAGCAACAGTAACCAAGCATGAGTGTTGGAGATGAAAGATCAGTTTTGGTATCTTTATCACTGGACCCCTTCTAAATTTGGGGGAAAAAAGGAAAGATTCAAGGTAGAAGCTTAAGTAAAATGAGAGATTATATATATATATATATATATATATATATATATATATATGCGAATCTGTGCCATATTCACGTGTCAGTTACATAAGATTACAGCCAGTGATTCAGTGGTTAACACACACACACAAAAATATATATATATTAAACAAATTAACTAATTATCAACGCTTTATGTAACTTAAAACATATTTACAGTACTTTCTAGGAACAACAAGGATTGTTTCAGCCTACAAATGACAGTAACTCTATTCTGCAAATTAAAAACTTATGTAGATGGGGTTTCATGGTTTTACCCTCCAGGACATTGATGTTTAAAGTACAATATAACCCTGAAAATACATTAGTGTGAAAGATCAGCAGCCTTTCCTTACTGTTTTTACCTCAAGGGCGCTTCAACGCCCTAGACAGATGCTATCATGGTACCAATATAAAGTAATGCCTCCAGTTGAGCTAGAAGAACACTTAAAGGACCTGAAAACTAAGTTTCTCAATTGGTGTCTTACTATGCGTAATGGGATCCTATATTAACACACGATTTGCTAAGATACCACCTTTGCAAAGGTGTTTGACAGGGTGTGAAAACAGCAGGTGGATGAATTTAGATGGTTTACTACATCCTCCAGAGTTTTAGAATTGATGGCGTTGAATGTTGACAGTCTGGTCAAGATGTTTCTGTGCAGTTTCAGCAATGGTCTGGTTTCATTGTTTAACATGGATGAGTTTATGGCCACTCACTGAATTGGGGGCTAGTTTTTTGGCAGATTAGTTAGTTTATCAACTGTGCTGAACAAGGCACGAGAATTGTTGATATTCTTGTTGATGATGTTAAAGAAAAAGGCTTGTCTAGCCTTATTTAAGCACCATTTAAAATTGAATCGGATGACAGTTGGTAGGATGTTTGCTCATTGTCAATTCATTCAAGTGTTAAAGGAATAATTTGATATATTGGGAAACACACTTGATTTGATTTCTTGCTGAGACTTAGGACGAGAAGATTGATACCACTCACATAGCTGCATATGTTGCTGGAGCCAGCAATCGGTTAGCTTCGCTTAGCATAAATACTGGAAACAAGGGAAAAAAACTCTTAAAACTCTAGGTAGTTAGGTTACATGGTTGCATTATGTCTGTGTGCAATCAAATGACTGTGTTTTCTTTCCCAGCTGCTTTGTGTGTGTGTTTGTGTTCTTCCTCAAACATTTTTCTCTATAATCAACCTTTTATGAGACACTGCCAGCTGGTCCATTTTTCTAAGACAGTTATTTAACTCTAACAGAGCGTGCAAAAACAAATAAATGTGGCGGACAGTTAAGTGTAGCCTAAAATGCTAAGTGTTACTCTGTCTTTAATGATAATACATGGGAGTTAAACAAAACTAATCTCCTGTCTTTGTGTGTACACTGGCAGTGTGTGTGTGTGTGTGTGTTTGTATGTGTGTGGTGTCAGAGAGAGAGTGTCACATTAACAACTCAGACAGGGACATAAGCCAGGGAGCGGTCAATGTGAGGCGATTAGCCTTTCTCAGCAGCATGTTACATAGGAAATTATTTCTTAATCTAAAACCTTCATGTATGGCAGGATGTCTGTCAGTGAGTTAATATGCCACACAGGCTCCTGTCTAATGACAATTAATTACAACGAGGAAAGAAGTAATCCAATTCAGATGTAATTTCCTCTGGATTACTCAACTCTCGGCTGATGGGCAAATGATGCAAGATGGCCGAATGATTTACAGGGAAGAAGCAGATGACATCAGATGGCTAGAAACTAACAAAATATTTTTCATTTCCACAAAATCTTCGGGAGCATGTTAAGCACTGACCACAATGTTCAACTAACGTACCCAGCGAGATGAAGATGGTGTCATGTATTACGTCTTAAAATTGATATTCTGCCAGAGGAAGATGAGATTTTTTCATTTCTTTCTGATCTAATTAATCTTTTTTTCATGTGAGTGTCAGTAATTTCACTTCACTTCTTTTTGTGCAAAGAAATATGCCTAGGTCAAGGCATAATTTCCATTATGCTCAATTTACATTGAGCATAATGGAAATTATCCCACCATCTTGGCAGCTTTGTTTGCTCTCTGATTTAAGAGCAAATAACATTTTAAGCCTCAAAACTTCACAAAATCTCTCAGTTCCTGATTCCTGCAGTGCAGCAGCAGCCTCCCTGTGCCATGACACAGATTTAGAAATCATCCAGTACGTTCACATTGAGAAGGAACTAGAAGTGTGTGTGTGTGTGTGTGTGTGTGTGTGTGTGTGTGTGTGTGTGTGTGTGTATGTGTGTGTGTGTGTGTGTGTGTGTATGTGTGTGTGTGTTGCTCCTATGCAGCAAAAGCTGCTCTCCACTCCACCTTTTCTTTCACAGCACAATTCGCCAACAGGCTTGTGTATGTTCTGTGTGAGCATGTGTTTACAGCACTCAATGTTGAGAGGAATAATAACAACACCCTGATGATAGGTCTTTTACACACAGACGTTCATACACACACACAACACAGTGACTCACCTCACACGGTTTTGAGCTCTGTGACACTTCACTGCCTGTTAAAGCCTTGTTGGGGTGCCACTAAGTGCTCTTGCTCATTTTCGACCCAGGTTGCTAAGTCTGAGATCTCTATCTCTAACATCTATGTGAAATGACATAATGTATGACACATATAAGAAGACATACCGATTCCATCAACAGAGCGCAAGCTTTGAGATGAGAGATCCGTTGTTGTTAAAGGGGTAGTTTGACATTTGATACCACTCTCATGTCTGTATGTATAAATATGAAGACAGCCAGAAGCAGGTTAGCTTAGCTTAGCACAAAGACCAAAAGCAAGGGGAAACAGCTACCCTGGCTCTGTGCAAAGGTAAATAAAATGAGCCAATCAGCCTCTCTAAAACTCACTGTTTAACATGTTATGTTTGCTTAATTCTTAAACAACCAAAGTGTAAAAATGACAAGTTGTGGTTTTACGGGGAGTTAGAAGGCGAGGTAAAGGCCTGGTCGCACCAGAAAGAGGCTCAGTAAAATCAATCAGCAGGTCTTAATATGTTGTTCGAGACCTTGGTGATGCAGAGGCCACACACAGGAGGTAAACTACAATGGCCACTAACATTCTAGCCAGCCAGGACATTAGGTTAGTTATTCATAATAGTATTTTGTTCTCGGGATGTACATAATTTAATTCATTCAACATTTTATTGAAGATGGGAAAAAAGCTAACAAGCATGCCGACTGTCAGTTCGCAAGTCATCAGCTCCCTATCTCACAACTGTTTGCCTCCTCTGTGGAGTATCAACTGCAGGTATGTCAAGACTTGCTATTGGTTAATGGCACACATTTATAGATTAAAGTTCACTAAAACTGAAAAAGAAATAGCTGGTTTACATCGCTCCTGTGAGTGAAAACACTATTCTTGGCCATTCCATTTCCCCGAAAAATTTTGCCTTCTTAAATGCTGATGAGACCACGCTTCAACTTCGTCTCCACTGGTTGCCTGGCAACATCATTATGACGACAATACTCCAGGAAGTCACTTCTTAAGCTTTAGAGGTGCTGGTAGTCACATTTTTGTTACTTTTGGACAGGAGCCAGGCTAGCTGTTTCCCTGTTTCCAGTCATTGTGCCAAGCTAAGCTAACTGCTCCTGGCGCTAGCTTCACATTTACATACAGACTTCAGATTAGTATCAGTCATCTCACGTATCTCTCAGCAAGAAAGCAAATAAGTCTTTTTGCCAAAATGTCAAATGATTCCTTTAAATATAAAGCTTGCATCAGATTGCAGGTGGAGTGCTTTACAACTGAGGTTAGTTCACACTTGGTTGAGAGGCAGTGTTTTACATGCAGAAGCAAGCTACACACAGACACACATATTTGTACACACACAATAGCAGGTATACAGGTACAAAGAAAGACAGATTCACAGTTGAATGGTTCACCAATCTGTCTGGCTAAGAATAGAGTGCGGAGCGTGGAGGAGTCAGTGGGAGAGATTCAGAAAACCTGATAAAAGCTTTGAGTGAAAGTGAGAGCAATAAAAGATGGCGATGAAGGGAGAAGAGATAAAAGAGAGGGAAAATTAAGATGTCAGTGAACTGTAGCAAACACAAAGAGGGTAACGAGGGAGCACGGCAAGTGGAGAGATGAGAAACAGAAAGGGCAAAGAAAGTGATCGCCAGGCAGCTTAGCCTGTGTTTTGTAGCCTCTAAAAGCACCGGTGGGGTAGAGAAAGCTTTTAGAGACATGAGTAAGGTTTCAGCTTGTGTGTGTCGGGAGAGCCAGTGACTCAATACGCTTCAAAGGGAAAATGAGGTGGTGGAGCAGGAGGAGGGGTGAGGGAGACAACAGAGCAGCAGTCTCACCTGAAATAGCAGCTCAGAAGGGACAAGGAGGATGTTTCGATTAGTCATAGGGAATATGAATAACTATCATGTGTAGTTATGACAGGGCAGTTTAAGTGTTGCCACACTTCAGATCACAAGTGAGGTTCAACAACTTCCATTGTTACTATTCTAACAATTCACAAGCCTTTTCGGAGCTGTTGGTGTGTAAGACTTTCTTTTTCAAGGGTAAGTTTTCCCTCGAAGGATCTGATCACCGTAAGCTTTCCAAAATGTCTGCCAAAATTCCTAAAGTGTATTTCCTAGCTGTGACTCAGAATCCGAGCTAGAAGTAGGGCATGAGTGAGTCACCCCGAAAACACCCTGAATATTCTCAGTCTATTCTGAGTCTATTCTCCGGTCCACTGTAACAGACTAGACTGGTTTTAGCCACTCTCGGTGGCCTTTTAACGTGTTATTGTTGGGTTTCTTTCTCTTGACAAAACATCACTAATCACTTGCATGTGCTTACATATTACAGAAGCACTCAATCATTTTGAACAGAATTGTTAAGATATAGCAACATCCTGATCCAACATACAAAACATGATGCACATCTTTAATAATGAGGGAGAAAAGAAGCTGGAATTGAAAGAAAGCTGACTATTATAGCCTAAAGGAAGGAGACTTCCAGCTACAGATTATACCTCTAATGTTACAAGTGACAACCAATAAAGGGAAGATGTGCACACACATGGCATAATACTGTTTAGAGAATGGTGTTTTAGTTAGTGGTTAGGAGAACAGAGACTCCTGTGTTATGTTATCCATTGCTATCTCCCATCTGCATCACATCAGCCTGTCCTGCAGAACTATCTCGATGTGGGGGAGCACAACGTTCACGTTGAAAGGATTCAGGAATCTACAAAGACATTTTATGTTCACTGTTAGTTCAGGCAAACTGATCAAAGCAGAGCTTAACCTGTCAACATAGTTACACAACATAAGCACTGCTCTACTCTTATCAGTAATAACCGGTATCTTTGATACATTTATCTAACAGCACATGTATAAACAGTGGCTGACAACCTTTTCATTAATCAAACTTTACTATAAAAGTACCACAAATATTAGCTAAGGAACCAAACTGGCTAGTATCACAACACTGCACACGTGTGAGGTTAGCAACAGTATATTATGAAGTTGAGCACAGGCTACGTTAGCTGACTTTTATAGCCAGGCAAATGAAACAGAAACACCTGTGTTATTTTATTAAAACACAAATTAAAAAAACTGAGTCAGAAGTATGGGAAATAGGTATCTTAACATCACCGGCAATGGTGAAAGCCCCTTCACATATCTCCATTCCCAAGTTGGAGCTTGATTTACGGTCAGCCAACTCAAAATCATTTGTCTGACAACAGTACATCCAGAAATGTGGCTGCTAGTGGTCTCAGAACAAAGTTGGAAGCAATTCAATAAGCAAACTAACAAGCGTTCTCTTCCTGTGTCAGACATTTTTTCCTTCTTTGTCTTTGTTTCTTTTCTTTGTCTCTGGTGTACTTCCAACAGTACTATCTAAAGCTCCACAGAAATAAACATTCAGAAGACAGATACATTTAAATAAAGAATAGTTAAAGGAATTGAAAAGCAAGGTTGAGAGAAACAAAAGGAGGGGTGTTGAGTGGGTTGAGAGAGCTAAATGGAGCAGAAAAGAGTGAGGTGATTGAGTGTGAATGTGCACCAGCCAAATACATGTGCACAATTGCACACACACACACAAACACACACATATACAAACTGGGAGGGGAGGGCTAGTAGTTGAAGCCTTTCACTGGGATGCTCACCAAAAGCCAAACACAAACAGGCACACATCCACGCCTGGTTTCCTTTAATCTAACTCTCCTGGTGCACTGCAACTCATCAGTGGCGCTTGTTTCTCAGAAAGCTACGTCCCTCCGTGCACACTGACAGTGTACTGGGAGCCGCTCTGCTGGTTCTGTTTTCACAGCCATGGATAAACCTGCTCAGGAGATAAGCCCGTGTTCAGCGGAGGAGTGACTCACCCATTAAACCTGGGGAACCATTTGTGTGTGTGCTTGTGTGTGCTTTCTCCTCACTGATACTAATAATAGCAGGTGAAACACAGAGCACAGAGAGAACCCAAATGCCATCCTCAACACTGTTACAAAACCTAGAATAATGAGACAATGGCACAGTGGGAGTTGGGGATATGAATGGAATTTCACGAGGAAAACTGAGATGCATTAAGGAAGAAAAACACACACCACATCTGAAAGAATGCATGAAAATAGCATCATAGATGAGGATCTAAATTTGGAAGTACACCTTATACAGCAACACCAGTTTTGTGAAAGTGTACTGTGCCAGTGCAACGTGAAGGAATGTTTCTAACTTTATCTTCTACGCTACCTGTATTTTATTTGTGCTCATGTTTATATGGTTTATTCTCTAGACTCCCAAATGTTTCACATCCTTGTTCAAAAACACCAAAGGGCACTATTAAATGGCATCCATTTATAATAAGACCTGTCAGAGATCGCAGCTGCTGTCTGAAAATATTGACAAGGTTGCAGTCTTAAGAAATGTCCTTGTCCTACTTTAGACATCTAAAATCTGTTTGTGGGAGGATGTTTAAATCAGGGTGCTGTGTCAATCAGTTCAGATTCATTTACTCTTTGCATTCTGCAGTAAAATCAATTTTGAGCAGTGATAGTTTGTTTTCATTTTCGCCGTGGTAGAGAAGCTCAAAGACCTTGAGCCCTATGCCGGTGGGAGTTTTTGCTCTGATGAGGATTTAGTAATAGTGGATTTTCATTCACCGTCACAGTCTTTGTTATAATATAATCAATGTACACCCTTAAACGGTGACTACTGTTAAAAGCCAGATCATTGGACCGTAATCAAGCCAAAGCTGCCAAAGGTTTTATGTGGAGAGATATTGCCTGTATTTTGATATAGACAGTAATTCCTCTTTTTTGAATAGTTTTTTACCATTTGGAAATTATGTCATTTTGAAAATAAACTACAATTCTTGCTTGGACATGTCAACAAAAACACCTTTCGCTTGCATAACAGCTTATCAGGACAGATTCTGCTGATAGTTTATAAATTGACTGGATCCAATTCACAAAATGGAGCATTGCTAGAACATACCCTGCAGAAACTCTGACACAATAACAACGCCATAACCACATTACCTTCTAATAGCGCTTTAATGGTGAGACGCTGACATATTCCCCCACTGTCTCAGTTCACTTACCTTACTCAGTACCTCTTTGTGTCTCTATCAGGCGTCTCTATCACTGTCTCTATTCCCATTTTGGTCATCCACTATCAATCTTGTTATTTACAGTAGAAAAAACAACCAATGGAAACAGATTTTTAGCCTCTAGATAGAAGACTGCTCATCATCTGATCTTAAAAGTCATAAAAAGGGAGCAACACATTTAAAATAATGACAGAAAGACATTTATTAGATTTTTCCCTTTTTTCCCCTCAATGTTCACTTTGCAACCATCACAACATACAGCAGCAAGTTATTCAATAATATCAGGTGTAAATCAATGAATCAATGACCACAAGGCATATTGTCAGTTTGTCTGTTGTTTAGTAGAAAGCATTCAATTAATTTTTCCCATTTCTGCAACCAAATTCCAAATTACTTCCCTCGCCCATTCCCTCATCTCTCGGGACCTAAAACAACCTGTGGCTTATCGGCTATTAGGTGACCAACCGAGCAAAGCGTGCATGTGTCACTCGGAACATGGAGCAGTGACAGATGACCAGATTGGGCCTTTAACGAATGCAAGGAAGGAACACAGAGAGGATCCTGATCGAACATGACCAAGTGAGGGGGAATGTTTACCTGTTCGTCTGTCTGTTGTTGTGTGACCTTGTGTCACTCTGTCTGTCTGCGCGGGTCACCCATCTAATTACATGCACCCATTTTTCGCCTCTAGCTGGTGTGAAAATGAGGTAGGGAAAACAACAGATTAGGGTAGTCCATTTCAGCCTTGCTGGGTGATTGAGTAAATAGCCATGTTTGTCTCCAGGTTTCCAGGCTCAGCCTAGTAAAGCTGTGAGAAAACAGCCAATTTCAAATAGAACGGTCACATAATCTTGTTGTTTAAAGGATTTTACGTGAAATAATTTTGGTTTGTTTTTGTTTTGTGATTCAATCTACACCTAAATCAACTAAAACAGTTTTTTTAGCCTTCCCCAAAACTGATTCTGATACCTAAACTCAAGGTATCTGCCAATAATAAGTAAAGATAAAATACTAGTGCTCTCCTTTTCCCAAATTTAAAATCGGTATCTCATAAATTGTCCCACTAAATTAATGTTACATAGCTCCTCTGTTTTTTTTTTAATAGCTACTAAAAGTTTGGTGCTAATAAGACATAATTCAGTTGTTGTTTTTGTAGTCGCTTTTCTTCATTGAGTTTCGTTAAATATGTAATAAAATCATAATTTACTGCATCCATACAATGCCTTAAAATGTCTTTCTGACAAAAAGTGCAAACAATCAACTATATTGAATAGCTGCCTTGAATGGCACGAGCAACATTTCCAGTTTTGCAGTAAAGGCCTACCACTGCCCAGACATTAAAATACATCTTTTGGTAAGTATATGCAGGACATAGAGGTAACAGCAGTAGCATAACACATCAAAATTAGCTCATTACAGCAAATGAACAGAGCAGAAACAGAAAGCATTTAAGTATTTATTGTCGATCAGTCAGGTCTGGCCCATACCCGATCTCAAAACCTGTTGCGGCCGACACAGCAAGAAAACTGCCAGGCAGGAGCTGAGGATGATACTGTGGTAGGGAGGAGAGACGTGTTATGGATGGAAGAGGAAGGTGCATGATACTGTGATTTTGTGGCAGGCGCGATGTGTTCCTCTGGCAGCTGAGAACATCTAAATTTAGACACACCCCTCGTCTCCCCTTCCTCTTCTCTACATCCTCAGCCCCTCCTAGCCTCCTCATCCACACTTTCCCCTCGATTGTGCTCTGCTAATCACCACAAACACAGAGACATGAAAGCCCCTGTGGTGAAAATATCGACAGCTCTCCCTGCGTCAGACAAGTGAGTGCACCGAGGTCTTTGTGTGGGGGTTGTGTGTGTGTGTGTGTGTGTGTGTGTGTGTGTGTGTGTGTGTGCTGGTGCAGCCATCTCAAATAGACGGGTGCCAAAAACAAGTAGAGATACAGGATTTAGGTGAGTGTGTATGTTCCTGTGTACTCTGCCCATTAGCCATATGGTGTCAGAGCCGGCATGACAACATGTATATAAAGTAAAACTTTCTTTAATGTCATGTCTTTCTTTTCGCTTATCTTTCAGCGTTCACACACTCGTCATTGCCGAGAGTAAGAGAGACAAGCAAACCTGCCTGGTCTTGTTATATTTACTCAATACAACCACGGTCCAATGAAGAAGTCAAGTATTGAAAGTAGGCCATGAATACTTTGTCAGAGTCAAAGACTTGTTTACTTATTCTTAGATATTTTCTGATCTGGTCATAACTTTGCTAAATACTTATTATTTTATTCAAGCATGCTGTCTATCTCGTGCAACTAAATATGTCAAGACACCATTAAATACTGATGCATTAACATTGCAATATTTTGTTAAATATTTGATAAATTACAAAGTTGTGTAAGTATAATCTTACAATTCTAGTTAAAGTTGGTATTATTTTTATTTTTTGGGGATGTTAGACTTGTACTAATTTTACTTAATAGTATAAGAATTTATTGTGTTGCTTTGTTTTATAGTATAATGTGGCCTAGACTCCTTCATCTTTACTTTCTTTACATCAAGAGCCAGCACTCAAGTAAGTCTTGTGTCCTGCTTGACATTTTTGTAGCTGTTTATGATTTAGTGCTGCAACAAACTGCCAATTATTTTCATTATGGCTTAATCTGCAGATTATTTTCTAGAGCATCATTTTGTTGCTGTTACAGAAACTCTTATCCTAATCTTGCTGCCCAAAGCAGAAAGCAACAACCCTCACATCCCGGAAAAAGACTGAATGTTCTCACAGAATTACACGCACATACCGTATAACAAGCGAGCAGGCAAGCAGAAAGACACGTGCTATTCAGAAAAGGTTGCAATTCAGTATACTGGAAGGTAAAACAGAATGTGCTTAGAGGATGTGAAGAGATGAACATCACGTTTATTATCAACAGACAGAAGAATTAAGTCTTTACCAAGCCTCTGTGTTTTTCCTGTTTCCCACCAGGACTGAGTGTGTTTGTGTTCGACGCTAAGGATGATGAGAAACACTATTGTATCTGTAATTACACCCCACAGGACACATATAAGAGCACAGCGTTGCCACACAGAGACCGTGCATACTAGCTGCTGCTGTTGCAAACCCGCTTGAACAAAGTTCAACACACAATGATGCTCACAATAGTGTTGCAGGCTTTTGAAAAGCGTTCATTAAAATGATAATACCACAAAAGGTAAGGCTAACTTAGCTAAAATGGTGTGAATGGAAAAGGGAAATGTATACGTGAGGGTAGAGAAACATTTGCTGAAAGAAATGGGGCCTTTAAAGTCATGTAAAGGAAAGACAGAAGAGTGAGGGGGGAAATAAAGACAGTGAAGCTTTATCTAAAGAGTTGACATCCAGAAGCATTTAAAACTGTAAACTGACCTTGCTGGTTCAGCTGCTGCGTGCTCTTGCTCCACTGCGACAACCCCACAATGGCCACCATCTTGGCGCCCAGACTGGAGCGCCGCTTCTTGTTGCCAGCCAGTGATGCGGAGTCCGGGCCCCCGCTGCCTGGACTCTTCTCCAGGTTGTACATGGCCCCCGAGATGCTGGAGGAGCGCACCACGTTCCGGGCCGCAGCGCTCAGCCCGCTAAGGCCGCTCATCCCACCCGGGCTGGGCACCTCCACGGAGCTGCTGAGCATCATGGTCCCGCTGGACTGGAGGGCCAATGGGCTGGCGGGGGAGGGACGGAAAGTTTGAGCGGGGCTGAGGGAGAAAGATGAAAGAGGACAAAAAAAGACGATAAGGTGAGGATGGATGTTATAGAGGAGATGTTGAAGGTGGGAGGGATAGAACAGCTCAAATAAAAGGACGTCTAGATGTGCAGTGTGTCTGATGAAATACAGAATAATAGCTTGTCTTCCAGCTCCCAGTAGCTCCACGACGCTGAAGGACACCGAGCTTAAATTTCAACCACAGTTTGGTTTTCAATTAAATTCATGACTTTTTGCAGAGGCAGCAGAAATGACTTCCTTCCCCATAAAATACAAATAAAAAGTGAAAAGCTCTGGGAAGTCTTTGTGATCTCCACTAGTTTTGCAAACTGAGAAAACAAAGAACACAAAGGTCAGCAGACGAGGACTTTGCAGATGGCAGCAGACTGTTCAAGTGAGTTAAGAAATATCTCCAGTCACACACACAAACACACACAAATGTCAGGGCTGGCCTGCTGTTGAGGGGGTGACCCTGTCAGCTGGTATTTGTCTCTGGTGGGGTTTTTTGGAATCTTATTCTTTGTCTGACCTTAAACAGTGACAGAAGATAAACTCCGCAGCTCAAGTCATCACTGGTTGGCTGAATCCCGGGAGGATACCAGTGTGTGTGTGTGTGTGTGTGTGTGTGTGTGTGTGTGTGCGCACACTCTTGCCATGATAAACTTTGTAATATGTTACACACCACACTTTGGTTGCAGAGCTACAATTCTCACTATAGGCTATTTTCACATCAGACATTTTGACTTAAGAAAAGAACAGGTGTTGCTAATAACAATAGCGATGGCTCTGTTCTATTCAAGTGTCCCAGTAAGCTATGACAATGACAATGAGACAGCATGCACAATACCAGGACCCTGAAACGAAAGGAAAGGAATTCAGCCATCATTCATTTAATTGTTTACACCTGTGCTTTTCCTACTGTGACATGTCAAAACGTCTTCTGTGAAAAAAATACTTCTATCATTCGGCATCTGTCAGGCCTCCTCTCCTTCACTCCTTTCCTTCTCTCGTTTCCTTTTGAGGTTAAACTGACAGCCCAAGGAGACATTATATGTAGATGAACTGTGGCCATCATCGTGCTTTCACACTGCTTTTTAATATTTCTCTTTCTTCACTTCTCCGCTTCCATAAAACTTCTCTTACCACCTGCTTTCCAACTTGTTAATCATTACGACCCCTGCTGTAATTTTCTTTTTGTTGCTGCACAGAAAGTACAGCAACCACTTATTAACTGGGTTCTTCTGTCTCAGAACTCACTTAATAAGTGCTTTTAAAAATCTGATGCCACAACTGAAGCTCAGGTGGTTCAGTACAGTAGCTTCAACACACAAACACAGGTTATGTGCATGATCATTTAACAAGACGAAGCATCTACAGTCACGCTAGCAGCTTTGTGCTGTACTTAGGCCCAGTGTTTTCTGCTGAATGCTAATATAAGCATGCTAACAATGACAATGCTAATGTGCTGGTGTTTATCAGGCATTATGTTTACCATGTTCGCCATCTTAATTTAGTTTGTTAGCATGCAAACATTTTCTAATTAGCATTTGCACGAGTGCAGCTGAGGCAGATGGGAATGTCATTGATTTTACTGATATTTGGTCATAGACCATTTCTGACCTGATGATGGAAAGTTACAGGATCAACAAAATTAATACAATTCGGACCATTAATGTGAGTACCAAATTTAATTTTAAGAATTGTTGTAACTTTTCACTCGAAACCACAAATGTCAACCTCATGGTGGTTCTAGAGAAAGCCAGAGGATCACCAAAATCAGTAGAATTCAACATCTGCGGATTACGGATGTCTGCAGATTTCATCACAATCCATCTCATAGTTGTTGTGTGTTGGACCTACCAACCGTCATTGCCATCTCCAGAGCCATGCTTCTAACGGGACTAAAAGGCATCGGTTTAACTCTGATCGCAGGGAATGGTGCATAGATTCTTTATGCAACTAAGACTCACTCCCACGACTGGAAATCATAAATAATGCATATACAGTACAGCGAAGTTGCCCTTAATACGTCTTTTGAATTGAAGACTCAAATGTAAATGCCCTGTGCTTCAGATGTCTCTGGAAATCATCATCATTGCCCTGCTTTGTCACGCCACCACAGTCATGATGTTTACAGCACAAAATAGTTTGCTGACCGGCTCTTTTTGTAGGGATGCATTCAGCATTACCACAATAACCAATAAGTAGGTGCTGTTGAGGAACGATGAAATGATGTTGCAAAAGGGCAGATTTTGGCATTTTGTAATAAAACTCCTAAAAAAAGCCAGGTAGGTGGAGGTGAAAGACTGCATTCTTTGCAGAGCTCCTGCAGTGACATTTGTTATGACAGGAAAGGGGTACTGGGTGGACAGAAAGAGGGACAGAGGAGGAGTTAGGGGCTTCAAATATGAAATTCAGGGAAGCCTATATGCCCGTATTTTCCCCCCTCTCTTTTTCCTCTTTCCTTCTCTTCCCTGCTCACCCTCTGTTTTCTATTCCAGCCCATGCGCACTTCTCTCCAGCTCTCTGGGGGGCCTCTGTACTTTGAACATGCAGCGTTCCAAGCAGGAGAAAACGAGGATAGGGGAGGGAGAGAGAAGGCTGCTGAGAGAAGGGAGATAAACTGAATAATTCTGCTTTCAGAGAGCCACGAGGACAGAGACGAACAAGTGAGGGAAGATGGAGGACAGGGAGACAAACGTGGGAGGAGAGGATGCTTCATAATGAAGCGACAAACACTGCAGGGCCTGATCTGGGAGAAGTAATGGAGTGAAAGTCAGAGAGGGAGAAGAATATGACACTGATAGTGACAACGACTGAGACATGCATCCATTCCTCTTTTCCACTTAATGATGAGATCCTCAGTCTCTGTGCGTCTCTGTCTCTGGCTGAAGACATGCTTCAGGGCTAACTTAAGAGTACTGTATATAGTGTACTGTATATATCGTTTGCCCAGAGGATATCTACCCTGACATTGGTAACTGTTGGTTATCTGCAGAGCTAAAGTTTCACTGCTTAGTTGTGAGTTTCAAAAATACAGAGATTCATCTACATAAAGGAACAGTTCAACACTTTGTGAAATATGTTAATTTGCTTACTTACGCAATACCCTGAAGCTAAAGCCAGAAGGCCCTTAGCTTAGCATGTAAAGACTAGAATAAGGGGGAAACAGCTCGCCTGGCTCTGTCTAGAGTTAACAAAGTCGCCTGCCAGCAGCTCTGGTTTTTTCTAGTCTTTATGCTAAGCTAAGCTAACCATGTTTACCATGTTGAAAATAAGCCTAAACTTTAACAAATATTACCGATCAGAAAACAGTCATATAAATTATTTCTGTAAGCATGTTTCTAGAATGCACTAACCCTAACCCTGACCTGTTGTGTTGCAGTTGACAAAATCTCAACTCAAATGTTGAAAACAAAACGCTGAGTAGTCCAATTTCCCAAACTTTGTTTAGTGTGTGCCTTATTTTTTGAAGCAGAACATTTTCTTTCTTTCTTTTGAGTTTTTTATTTTATTCTATGTCAACAGAATAGCTTGTAAATTAAGGTACAGGTAAAAAAAAATATATTAAATTATAATACATAAAAGAAATATATATATATATATATACAGTATATATAAGATTTCACACATAACACATGTACGTGTTATTTCCCCAACCCACCACCTGTCCCCGCACACTGGACCTAAAAGGTACACCTGGAGCCTATCTATCTTCATCTAGGTGTCAGACAGCTCTCCTGCAGCATGTCTCTGTGCTCTCTAACTTCTCATCTCAGAGCTCATTTATTTCTCCTCCCATCAGCAAACCCCCACCCTCCCTCCACCCAGCCTAGTGGCTATCAGCTCATGCTCCGCACTTCAACACCACCTGTTTCCATCCCACACACCGACCCTTGTCAAGTTAGATCTGGCCTCTTAATTTTTGTGAGTGTTACACCGCGTCTACACTGGAGGTGCAGCGTGAGCAGCACGTCAGCAGAGCAACAGCAGCGGCTAAGTCGTCCGTCTGTGTCTACACAGGATGCCTCAGGCTCAGTACTGAGTGTAGGTCACCCGCGTTTTGGCAGCACTCAATATATAATAAGCAGAAGAAAACTGACTTGAAGCGTATGTAGATAAACACACCGTTAGAGTTAAGAGAGAAAGAGATCCAGAATTCAGGGTGAGCAAAAAGATAATGAAAGAAAAGAGACACTTTCTTTAGATTTATAGTTTAATCAAGTTACTAGCACACAGACAGTTCTCAGTTTTGTGGCCATTTATACTGTAGAGATTCACACATGATAAAACGCGTTTAGTGTACTGAGCTTTAGAAGTGCTAGTAGGCAGATTTTCCCTTTGTTCAGAGCCAGGCTAGCTTTTTCCCCCTGTTTCCAGTGTTTGTGCTAAGCTAAGCTAACTGGCTGTGGCTTGATATTTATCGGACAAATATGATTGGTATCGATTCTCTCATGTAACCTTTGGTAAGAGAGTGAATGAGCATTCATATCAAAATGATTTCTTTACAAATCCACAGATAAGTTATGGCAGACATCAATACTTTACAGATTGAGCCTTGCCTGATTTAAAATGACACCAACTGTGTAGCAGAATGCTCTGGTAGCTGTTGCAGAGCAGCAAAGAGTGAACATGTGATCTCTCCTTTCAGCTTCTTCTCTCATGAACACAAATACGACAACCTTGTAATTAGATATGGCTAAGTGATCCATTAACGGTCTCTTTAAAGTTGATCTCTAGTATGCAGGCCACACTGCCACTGCTGGTCACTTAATTAACTTACACTTTAGCTGCAAAGTAGATTGCAAAAATATACAGTAGGTCTGAGTGTCTTGTAAACAGAAAACCAACAGTATAATCAAATAATATCAAATCTTTCTTGTGTTTATTTTATCTTGTTCTTATTCATAGTTTTTCCCTATTTCTAATTTGTTTTTACCTATTTCCTCCACTAATTGCTTTTATTATTGCATGCAACTTTTTCTAATTAATCAGGGTTTTTTGTGTTTGCTGTTGGATGAGTCTGCTTTCATGTGTTTCTGCCAAGCGCTTTTGGCTGCTGCAAGCCATATTTCCCATGTGTGACAATAGAGTGTGACAGTAGAGTGAACTGAGATGAATCATCAAAAAAACATCTATTAGCAACATAATGTTGGTTATTTGTCATCGATCAAATGTCAGACATTTAAATTCCAAATAATCAACATCTTATCCTATTAAATGAGATCTGTTTTGGCAGTTAAGTTTCTATGTGTGGTTATCTGGATTTTAACCACCAGTGTTTACCATGAAAAGCTTGTGTCACTCTTTATTTGATAATGGCCATCCTGAAACGTCATACAATATTTTTTATTAAGTTAGGGAGCTGATATTTTTCTATTTTTCTAACATGCTGAAAAACTCTACTGAGTAGACTATAAATATCCTCAGCGCAGAAGAAAAGCTATAAGAACATGACCGAGAAACTGGTTTGAAAATATTAAATTGGTGAGGGTATCATAGTATGTTACTCTTCACTAGGATGAACCGACACTGGAACAAAGGAAGTGGACCGGTATGTAGGAAGTGGCCGATGAGGGTATGAGGTGCAGGTGGAGAGATGGGCAGGGAAGCTTGCATGAGGGGAATGAGGTGATTGCAAAGAAGATGGGAGTGGCTGGATCTGGAAAGTGTGAGGGCATCTGGTGGACGGCTCGAGGATGACAGGTCCGGGGAGTTGGAGGAAGGAACATGGCCTGGCAGAAGTGAGCAATGGCTGGAGACAGGTACTGGGAGACAGCAATGCAGAGGGCTGGGAGTGAGAGAGTGTGGATTGTAGAGGCGATCTGTGACAGTTATATACATCTACAGCATTTATGGAACTGTAAACTTTTTTACCTTTTATATCCTTCACATGTAGAAGTGTAGTGTACATGCAACTTACAATGAGTGCAAGAGTGAAAAACAGTTTGAATCAAAAAGAAACTCATGATCACACAGGCAGTGCACAAGGACAGGCAGGAGCTGTAATGCACTTCCTGTTGAGGCTACCATGGAAACTTCCCAAGTTATGATACTGTATGTGTCGGCCCAAGCGCCTCCTGCCATTGTGTTTGGCCTAGAGTCGCCGTTTGTGTGTGTGTCTGATGCTTCTCTCTGATCATAAGGGGTCTCTTAAGGCGAGACAACAGAAGGCTGGTTTTGCAGCTACACACACACACACGCACACACACACACACACACACACACACGCACACACAGACAGACAGAGTACGAGTGCCAAGCTGTGGGACAACTGAAAGCCAAATGGATCACACATAAAACCACACACAGAGAAACCCAGCATAGTGCAAACACACATATGCTGGACTGAATGTACGTGCCAGAGTGTGGCAGAGGAAAAAGGCGAATATTGAATGATGGGGCAGCGACACTGGTGTCTTGGCTAATGGACTTAACATCTAACACTTAACAATTAACAATTAACATCCGAATCTTCTGTAAAACACTCGGCTCCGACACGGATTAGATTCCTTCAGTGAACATTGACCAAGTGAGTACAGTGCATCAGAAAGAAATTGACCAGATACAGTCACAGCGGCATTAAATATTCACAAATTTCCCATTTCACAGTTAGCAGAGCAATATTATGCCTTGTGCGCACACACACACACACACACACACACACACACACAAAGATCTGACTCAAACGCTAACAGCCATGAAATGAACAGAAAAAGGAGTTCATATGGGGCTTTCGCTTTGCCTCTCCCATTGGCCCAATCAAAATTTTATCCAATAAAATCTTTAATGAGGTGAATCATGAGAGAAGACATAAATCCGATCCTTCACACCATGTTTTCACACAAATTGCCTGAATCATGTTGAGTCAGCCATGCCAGGGAGGCAAAGGTTTACATTTTCTCTAACAAAGCAACAATTTCCCTGCATCCACTCAGCAAAGATGAAGGAGCACAAAAACCACAGCTAAAACTTTAGTTTATGTATATTATGCCGTTATATTATGATATTTGACAATGCTAACATTCACTAACAAACTCATTTTTGGTGTTAGCATACAAGTATTTTTGTTATGGTAAACATGTTATTATTTTAAAAATTATTATGGTTTACAACAACTTGGGTCTTATTTTTAAAGTTTTTTAAAGTCATTACTCTGGCGTTAAAGAAAATATGGTACTCATCCAAGTTACTGTGGAGATCTGGGAAGACGGCAACGTTGCCACAACAAAATCTGATGGTGCGAAAAGCATGAACAGCCAGACAATAAGACAACAAGCTAACAAAAGTGAGTCCACCAGCAATGTTAGTAATAATCAACTGCTCAAGAAAACTGTGTGCAGGCATAACTACAGCAAATCTGACATATTGAATCTGAACTTGATGGACAATTTAACACTCACCTTCTTTTATTTCCAAATCAATTTGGCTAACAAGGATTTGTTGAAAACAAGGATTTTTTGTTTTTAAAAAAATGCAATGAACTTGGTGAGTAGGCTTCAATGTCCAACTTATGGCAAGACCTAAGTGAATAAAACCTGAGTGGTTATAACCTAGAATTATCCTTTAATATACTGGACTGTGACAGAGCTGCGCTTCTCTCTCTGCACACATTGCACATGATAAAGGACAGGTGAACTGAGCTGAGGCAGTTTCACCCACCACCTCTTTTCTGTTCGTGGGATGCTACTTCATAAAGCAGACACACAGTAAACACACACTCACACTGGGGAGGAAGGTGCTTACCCGTTTATGACAATAACAATTACACGAAAATACTTTTGGCGTTAAGCCACATCAAAACTTATGAAATCACTACCCTGAGGAGTATCCTCTCAAATGTTCAGTCACTCATCCCCTGCTTCCCCTGCTTCCCCCGTATTCCGCGCTAATCCCTCCACAGCTGAGCTAGCAACACAATGTTTTCGTCTCAGCAGTGAATCAAATACCTCGTCCAGGATTTGAGCCAGCAGCCATTTGGAGCAGTGAGACCTCTCTCTCATATCATCACTTATTACCCCACAGCATTCTCACCAGCTCGCAGGGTTTCTCTCTACACACCACCACGGGGAATGTGGTGTTGAAAATGAGACACATTATGTCACTGTGTTATCTTCTTTTTCTCCCTAAAGTGACACACACTTAACAAACTGCCTCTTATCTTTATATTTATTTGCATCAAATATAAAAGTTGTTTCGGAAAATTAAGTCTGTTTCCCCTTTCTCCAAAGGTTGACCCGAAATCGCTCCCTGCAACCTGCAACCTGTCCAGCCCTGAATCATTCTCTTGGTGCCCTCTTCTCCTTTACACGCCATCAAAAGAAGGATGGCAAAGTCTCTCCGTCAGCAGCAGGGGGATACAGAGCTAGCAGAAAATAGATAAATAAAAAGCTGGAGTGGCTGGACTGGAAGGAAAGTGGGTTAAGAGGGGCGTGATGGATGAGACTGGGAGCTTTCCTGACTCATGGCCTGCTTTCTCTGGTGACTAATGTGGTCAGTGACATCTCTCTCACTACCCCTAAGCCACCTCCACCCCATCTCTCTCTGTCCCACCTGGGATGCTGGTATAACCAGCCCGAGGCGGAAAAGCACACAAGATCTCACCCCACTTACCGAGTCCAAATCACCAAGTCCCAGCTTAGATAGCACGGGCTGTGTGGTGCTGAGGTGGGGCCAGGCCTGTGGGGACATTGCTAATTCAACCAAAGCACTCTCTGTCTTATTTACGGCTACATGTCTGAAAGGGATGTGTGTATTGAAACATAGTCAAATCCTGCGAGAGGACAAGATAAGAGCGGTATATTTATCTCCCTCCCTATGTTTTTAAGACTTCTATCACAGGCTTTTAACCCATTTCTCTCCCATCTTCCTATTATATGTGACCTCGTTTTAGCGTTGCTAGAATGTCTTTTGGTGCGATAGCATATTAGCTAGTCCAGTGTTTTTAATTGTGAATCGTAATAAACAATTATGTTTTCTAAACTAAAAATAATAGTAATTACCACATCAGATTTCTTCAAGAATCGCTTGTTGCAAATACAGTTAAAATTCGTATTATTATGCAGTCTATCGTGACATATGCAATTATAGCTACAGATATTGTGACATATACTAATAGTTTGTAGAATTTAAATCTCGATAAAAGCAGTTTGATTACATTGTTGATGAAAGATTACAACCTTCATATCTCTAATGTTTTATGGTAGACTGTAGTTTAATAATATAATATAGTCTATTATATTGTTATGCTATCTCACTGTCTTGGTACAGAGAGGTTTTGTCACCCTGCTAAATGATCAAATTGGCAGTTCAAGTTTTGTGGCAGAATGTGCATTTTGTAGAAATATGGCATATGTTAATACATAATTCATTTTCAGGAAACTCAGAAACCTATGGACTATAACAAACACACTGCCCATGGTTTATATCGTTAGACACTTCTTTTAGCATGGAAGCGTAGAAGACTTTTGTCTGCTAGACCGGCATTAGGTTAGCAAGCAAGTAACTCGTGTGCATATGATGGAGGTCACCTTTGCTCCTGCAGCAGCCTCAAACACATATCAGGTGTTGGAGTGGAATTGATTTTCTGAGTCCAGTATAGCCTGGGGAAAGTACAGTGGCTTTCAAATGGGCGATCACCTGACCACTATGTAATGAAAAATAAAAACTTCAGAAATATGGGTCAAAACCCATATCCGCATCCATATCCGTTTAGCTCTTGCGTGTGAGTGTGCAAAATAACCTTATACAAGACCACAGTGTCTCATTAGCAAGTCCAGTTTGAAGCGGCAAGTGAGGCGCGATTCCGACCAACCATTCGTTGCCAGCAAATCACAGTCACTCTCTTTGATGATACATAGCAGTTGGCCTGTGTATTGTGCCTTACAGATGAGTGTCAACAAGTGTACACAGCCACATAAGGTACAATGACACACACACACAAATATGCGCCCAGATGCACACACTGAAGCCTGCTCATTACTATGATAAGTGTCTGCTCTGCCCCTTGGTTGTTTTCATTTTATTTTCATTTCAAAGAAGACCAGGACCAGCAGCTGCCAGCTCCAGATCTGAAGTGTGGTCAGATGTGTCAACGCATATGTGTGTGTGTTTGTGTGTGTGTGTGTGTGTGTGTGTGTGTGTGTGTGTGTGTGTGTGTGCGTGCGTGTGTGTGTGTGTGTGTGTGCTGAACTAGACTTTGCCTTTGCCCTTTCCAGCTATCAATTCTGAGAATTGCATGTGAGCAGAGCAAAGACTCCTTGATGGGAGATGATACGGTAAGGCAGGCCTTTTGAGTATCCAGCTTATCTGGTACTATCTGACGCATCTCTCTGTACTACTAGAGACACGTAAACACACATGCACATATATTTCACCCTGGCGAATATTTCAGAAGAACCTGACACAAATTCACGAATGCTTCATCGACAGTCACGTGAGCTGTGCGGTGCAGCTGTTTAAGGACGTAAAGCGGGGAGATTTTTTTCTAGCATAGAATGCAACACTTGCGGAAAAAGGCTTCTGCATTTAGACGTTTGAGGTGTGTGTAAATGGAGATATAGCAACATGGCTTTCCACAGTACAGGGTTGAGTCTCTTTTCAGCTTTTACTGTCTCAGTTCTGTCTCAAAGGATTATTCAGAGGATCAAGTGTAAATCAAGCAAGGATTTCCAGAGTGAAGCACATGGATAATTATTCTCTCTCTCCTTAAAACGGGCCAAAGAGGGCCCACTCCTTTAGTGAGAGTTAATGTACTCACACTATGCTTCACAGTCTGTGCTTAACACTAACAATAAAGCATGTCAGCAACATCAAACAGCTTTGAGACCGTTCCTCTTAGCGAGATTTAGAGAAAGACACTGGAAGCTCTGGAGTCACATCACGTGTTTCTGCCCCCACCCACAGGTGGGGGACACAGCTTGAGCTGAGATCTGAGCTGTGTTTGTGTCTGCCTGTGCGTGTGGCCATCTGATATAATCTCACACCTCAGCGTGCACTTGGCCTGACCTGAGTGGCTGGCAGAGGACAGGCATCTCAAAATATGCTTATGCACACACCCCCACACACACACACACACACACACACTCCTCTTCACTGTCACCCTTGCTCACATGCACTCACACATACAAAATACAATCCAAACGGGGGTAGCAGTGCAAAGCTGACTTATCCCGAGGCACCTTCACTCCTTTGACCCCATGCGACCCTGCCATAGATCACCAGCAGAAGTGCAAAGTCGACCTCTGACATGGTTGTCTTTACAGGGCTAAATCAATAGAGACAATTAGTTTCCCGTTCCTCCATCAACGCTGTTAAAAATCGCAGTAGAACATATGTTAATGTCCAGGCGTGTATGGGCTACTCAGATACATTTGAATTATTGCCTGATGAAAAAATAACAGAAGAAACAAAAGGGGAAAAAATGATATTGTACTACTAATACAATGATACTATATGAGCATTTAGGTCACATTACAACGACTCTCATACAGCCTTAATGTGCATTATCTTCTCTTTACCATGTCATATGACCATATCAGTCCCTTTAAACAGTTAATAAGATGGACTGAAGTCAGAGAAGGCACGGACCTGTAAACTGTGTTGGCATTGCCTTATAATGCTGCAAAGATGAGAGTATAAAAGAAGAAACTACTTATATAATTGAATGCACATTGCCTCTACAATAGGCCTATACACGATGTAACAATAAAGATAGATTCCGATGACTGCGCCCACTTTGAGCTCCTCTTATCACTGATCAACCGCTCTACTATTAATCGCATTATTCCCAATTTACCGGTCCGTTGGCGAAATCAGCGCCCTGAACCTGAGCACCGAGAGTCCTGCAATAAACATCAATAGCACTTACCACTTACAGCGAGGAGCGGCGAAGGCGAGGTGCGGGCTCGGAACTTGTCAAATAATTGTTTGTTTCTGTCGTGTTTGTAAGAATGTCATCGTTTGGGTTTTCTTTTTTCTTTCTTTCTTTTTTTTTTTTTGCTGTGCTGGTGTGCTGACGGCAGTTCACTCTGGACGGTGCCTTTGCTCAGTGCTGCTGGTCACACGGCATCCAAGGCGCGGTGAGAGACGCGCTGCTGTGGAGAGAGGAGAGGAGAGGAGAGGAGGGGAGGAGAGGAGGAGGAGGAGGAGGAGGAGGGAGGACAGGGCAGAGAAGAGAGATGAGATTAGGCTCTGTTGCTTTCCGCGGCGTGGCAAACAGCGACAACGTGTGGCTTTTCCGGGGGGGGGGGGCGTGATCTGCCCCGTACGTATCGGAGATGGAGAGATCCGGATGCCGAGTTGCCCTGAGTTGGTTCGCATCACCAGGTTAATTGCTCAGTGCGCATGTGTGCCTGCATTAAAAAAGCCTGGCAAAAGCAAGTTAGGCCTACTCCACAGAACTAAAGTATAAACAAGGTACGCCACAGAGGTGCATGGCCTCATTAACCCTCTAGGTGGCCCTGGGGCAGAAATGAGCTGTGGGCCCCTATTGACACCGTTTGTTGTAACTTGGTTAGACACAAACTTCTTTCAGAATACCCGCAGTGTAGCCTAAATATGTTATAGACCTTATACGTTCAAATGAGTTGTAAAAGCAATTATGTGACATTTTTATTTGATTTTTTTTTAGATGAGATTGAAACCTCTCACATCTAACCTCCACGGAAGCTACAGCTGGCAGATGGTTAGCTTAGCTTAGCATAAAGACCGAAAGGGGAAAACAGCTATAGCCTGCTACGGTCCGTGGGTAAATAAATCCATCTATTACCACCTGTTAAGCCTCTAATTGCCACTAATTAACAATTAACATTAATGCAGCTCTAATCAATATTTTTTGAATAACAATTAGTCAACTGACAATGTCAACACAATGTGTCGAAGTGAAATTGGTCGCTCGTAGTGTGATCTACTTATTTCAGTTGATACTCTGCTCAGGTGGGAGTATCAACATGCAGTATCATGCCCGCAGTCATGGCTACGTTGTTTTTGTCTTTTGCACTTGGATGCAGAACACAGATGCATAACGTATGTATTTTGCATGTTTTTGTTCCTCCACCATCTGCATAAACAAAGGAAATGAATGCAATCAATGAAATGTAATCAATTTAATGTAATGTCATTTTCTGCCAAGCCTCGTAGTGCCACTCCTGTTCAAATGATTCAGGCCTCGCCCACTCTGGTCTCAAATGCATTATTCTCTGCACTGACAGTCTTTCTTCTCACTACAGTGTGTTAGAGGAACGTGGTGCACTGATCCTAATATGAACCCAATAAACATCTGCAGCACAGAAACCTAGGTCCATAACCTTGCAGGTAAAATATGTGGCACTTAGTCACCCACGTGGCAAGCCACTCAAACAGGCATAAATCACAGGCTTTGGATCACTGCCCTGTTTCCCATAGGAGAACCGCTGTGCGACAACACAATCAGTTCTGGCTCTCTGCTGCAACAGTAAGGTGGGCTGGAATCAGCTCCCATCAAACCTTAACACCAGCACTGAATCCGAATCAGCTCATTGGCATTCTTTGAAGGGGAAGGCATTCAAGTGGTGGCAATGGCATCTGTTGCTGTCATCAGCTGGTCGGGCTGTGTAGCCTAATTGCAATGAAACCAATGTGCATTTAGGTACTGTATTATGTTACAACACGCTGATCTGGAGCCAGCCAGCAGATGCATTTTGATAGCTGGAGGCAGAAGTCACAATCTAAAGGATTGATCTGTTCTGACATACACAGCCTGCAGAGCTACATGGTGGGCTACAGGCTACAGTCTGAACAGGGAATTAGCAAGCAAGGCAGGCAATCCCTATTGCCCCATGGAAAAGTGTGTTGAATGTATTAGAGCACCATGCAGTAACGTTTATGTCTGCTGCATGTTGCTGGAATCAGGTCACAGTCAATTGAATTACAGTACTCATCGTGGCCATGTGACCGGGTTTGTGTGAGGTATGACGTTACAGGAGGGTGAGGCAGGTTGGAGATTAAAGGAGGAAGAGGAGGAGGAGGAGTGTGCGCCGTAGATGACAGGTGCGTTTGTGCGTGTCATCTCTCAAAATCCGGTCTCCCTCTTGGGAACAGGATACTCAACGATCCCCAGGAGGGAAGGAGGAGGAAACGACTGCATTCATAAATTATATCCATCGCAATTAAAGACAACAGGTCAAATGAGCGCAATGTAATAGTTTATTTAATGTATTATGATCGCGCCTCGCACCGTAATTATACAGGTCTTAATGTAGCCTACTCCGTGATTAAATGTTCCCAATAAAAAACATTCTGTCTGGCTGTGTGCAATCCACAGATGCATTCCTCATCTTTAATATAGCTCTGATCCACTCTCTGCAGCTCATGCATACATTAGATAAACACAGGCAGAAGGGCAATTTGATGCCGCTGCAGTTAGTGATTAAATCTGCTTATATTGCTGTTGGGGGAAACAAGGATTCACAAATGCCTATGTTTCTCAGTTAGATGTATTTAAGAGTCGCCGGATGGCAATTTAAACAAGTTTCACCGAAATGAGCGTGCGAGTGGCTTTTCATGAGATTCATCGCTCATTAATCTGTTGAATTATTGATGTATTATCTGCTGGCAGGGGGGCGGGGGTTGCTAACAGACTGAGAAGCAGGCCTAGGAGGGACAATTACTAGTGCGCGCTGCACACTGCTGCTGGCAGTTAATGCTGCGTTGTCATTCATAGGTCTGTATAAACGTGTATTTAGTCGCATGCACAATGCATTTGACCTGGCTACGAGATATTGAGTTGGGATGATTTCACACACAGAGAAGGCAGTTCCCGCACAGTTCAACCTCTCGCCGACATCACAAACTCCCCGTCAGCTGAAAATGTGCTCCAGTCAGCAGAGCAGGAGCCCCTACAGCAGCAGAATAGCTTATTGCTATCTCTTTGTCGCTGTATCCCTCTTCTTGTGGTCCCGCCGGGTGCTCGACACCTAATGAATACGTATTAAATAGCTTACTCGCTCACTGTCATCACTACCACACTGCTCTTTTAGTGGACCTGGGCCTACAAGCTGGTGTGGACGGATGGTTGTAGACTGATGGGCCCCGGCTCCAGCACGTGTACATAAACACGGGGAGAATAATACCAAGCAGGGGGCATCAAACTACCTCTTCTTTTCAAGTTAGCCTGAAGTTACACAGCTGTTAACACTTGCCTTGTATCTATTGCTTTACTAAAATATTAAAAGGCAGATGGATTTTTTTTTTGTTGCTTTTATTCTGACACCCTCTGGATGGTTGAGTTGTGCAGGTAAGATGCACGTTGATCACAAGGAAATGCTATTATGCTCCTATGAAGCATGAAGTGAAACACATTTGTACACAGGAGAGGACATTATGTCTGACTTGTTGCTGGGTTTTGTGCAGATAACAGTTTCCAACAGAGATGAAAGCATGTTTTTATTGTTTTGATAATGCAATCAAACCATAAGGAACTTTGCTCATGGACTGATCAGTTTACAGTCAGCATCTCAACAATTAGCATCTCATCAATAGCATCTCAAAAATAGCACTTTATATGACAAAAGCCATAATCTAAAAATACAGTGTGTGTTGTACAGCTGTACATAAAGCATACTTTGAATCTTAAACGAAGCCAAGGTGAGTTTTGACAATATTGATGTGAATTTGAACATTAGCTACATCTTAAAGATGAGTATGATGACTAGTTTAAACAGAAGCACTATGCAGAAGAAAACCTTTACGTGGTATAAATTCTTACTTTATTTCCAAAATCTTGTGGACTTTCCCCACAGCATTATACCACCAGCATGTCAGCTGGGGGAGGCTTTAAAGGGATCTGGCCTAGAGTGAACCTCTTAGCCTTGAACTGATTCAGTTCCTCTGGAGTCAGTTGGCTCTCAGATGAAAACAGACTGTCCGCCGCCCCACCAGCAGACCCGGCTCCTGTTGCAGGTGTAGTGGCGGTTCCCCCAAACCCTCCACTTGTCTGTCCAAAGATACCGCTGCTTCCTGCTGCAGCAGGTGCTTCAGCCCCGAACCCTGCCCCCGCGTTTGCTGTGGAAGAGAAACTGAACCCCGAAGCAGAGCCAAATCCTGAACTGGCTGCTGGTGTGTTGGCGGTCGGAGCACCGAAGGAAAAAGACGCAGCCGAAAGAGCAGAGGAGGCCGAACCGAACCCAGAGGAAGGTTGTGTAGGAGCTGCTGAGGCACTGCCAAAACCTGAGGACGACGGCGGTGCAGCTGAGGAACCAAATCCACCGCTTGGAGCAGCAAAGCTGAAAGTTCCAGCCTGCGCTGGCGCTGAAGCCCCAAAGCCTACATGGTCCGAAAGATTTAGAATTAAGACAGGAGCAACGGCTGGTATACTGTGTGACTGCATGATCAGCATATTCAGGACAAAACGAAGTGCAGTAAAACCATCTGTTCATGCACCGTATTCATGAGATGAAGAATACTTTTAAATCAATTGTTCTTGCTTACAGAGTTAGATGATACATATTTGTGTGCCCATCTGTCCGTTAAATATGACACTACAGCTATTAGCCGGCTAGCTTACCTTACCACAAAGACTGCAAAGAGGGGGAAACAGCTGGCCTGTCTTTCAAAAGGGAACAAAATCCACCTACAAACACATCTAAAGTTCACTAATTAACACTTTGTATCTCGTTTTTATTATTACTCGTTCAAAATCCAAAGTGTGAAAAGGGCAATTTCTGGTTTTAGGAAGGGTTATTTGCAGTTTCTGGGCTGGGTGGAGTCACAAAATATTTCCCAAAGTGTTGAACTATTGCTTTACTCTTCTGCTGTTACAATGAACCAAAACCTGTGCTGCATCTTGGCTACTTCTGTTAATACACGTCCATGTAGTACACTGTGTACACTACGTACTCGCACAGTGTTTTCTCAAATTGAACACATCATCTTTTTGTGACCGGTCTTGAGTACACCATCTGGGAACTCATAGTGCACTGAATTTTGCCACAATTGTCACTGGGAATGCACCTATGCACTCAGAATAGCAAGTGTAAGTACAGAAGAATGCGAATTGAGACACAGCTCTAATGTTCACCTTTGCTTTCAAAGCTCGATGCAGAGGATCCAAATCCAGTCGCTGCTGCTAAACCAAAGTCACCTGAAGATGCCTGAGGTGCTGGGTTGTTTAACTCTGCGAGCTGCAAGGAGAGTAAATACAGTAAATATCAAAACATGTACATAAACACTGTATTTTAAAAGGCTTTCATAAAAATACATGGGAGTACTGTTAAACTGTGTGTGTGTGTGTGTGTGTGTGTGTGTGTGTGTGTGTGTGTGTGTGTGTGTGTGTCTCTCACCAAAGCAGTGCGGGTGGCTGGATTCATAACCTTCAGTTCCTGGACTCTGCTTCTCCACTGGCTGAGCAACTGATTAATACCATTTACCTAAACACATGAAACAAAACAACACCAGACTACTTCAAGAACATGAGACAAAAACTACAGATTTTACCTACATCCGAAAGAAACACACAGAGTCAAGTCTCTTGAAGAAAAGTACCCTCTTTACTTTCTCATTGGCCTGAAGACAAAATATTAGGAATCACATTAATGAGCGACGCTACACTTACATAGCTCTGCAGATCTCCTGAGGCTTTTGTGGAGTAATACTCCAGCCTGAGCTCTTCTGGAGAGAGATCAGTGAAACCTGTAGACAAGAAATATAAAACATGGTTAGGTCTAGTGTCTTGGTGATTGGTATAATAAACCCATAATTTACAACTTGTGCTGTGACTAAAAATGACAACAGAAATGTCATTAAATGTGTTAGATACAGACCAGATAAAGGTGCCTTGAAGCCAGAGTAACACGAGAAGCCCCACTGCCCTGAACTCTCCCAGCTCTCCATGTCCATCTGAATGATCTCCCTGTGAGACAGACGTCCCGTTGATTAATTCCTTATGACAAGTCATTATAAAGCCGCACAACAAAAAAACAAGCAGACTTACAGTTTTTTATCATCATCTTCATCAACAGCTGCCGCCTGTTGGGCTCCTCTTCCTCCCCTGTCAAAGGTGCTGGGAGTACCAAGTGATGAAAATCTGTTTTGAGTGGAGAAGCCGAATTCGGAGGCCTTCACGTTATCTCTTCTCCCTCCACTTCCTCTTTCCCAGTCGTTCCCTCCTCCTTCTCTGCCCCAGTCAGCTCCTCCGCTTCCTCCTCCTCCCCGACCCCAGTCAGCTCCTCCACCGCCTCCTCCCCGACTCCAGTCAGCTCCTCCACCGCCGCCTCCTCGACCCCAGTCAGCTCCTCCACCGCCTCCTCCTCCTCCTCCTCGACCCCAGTCAGCTCCTCCACCTCCTCCTTGACCCCAGTCATCACTCCCGTGAGAGGAGAAGGATGAAGGCTGGATGTAGCCTCCTTTTTGTTGGGAAGGATTCACCCAAACTCTGTTTCCAAACCCTGAAACCAACAGGCACACCAGTCAGTGCTGAATGTACACCCAGAACATGGCTGTCTGTCCTGAAAAAGAGGTCCCGCTTCTGTTTTCCCCTTGTTTCCTTATCAGAACTAAAGGTCTAAATATAGAAAACAACATATGACTTTGACTTGATCTACAGTCCCTCACAGACAGTGTAATGCTACAAGACATTATATTTGTCAGTAGAATAACAGCAAACATCGTTTTCTTCTATTTTGTAATTTTCTATTCTCATTGTGTTTGGCTGTCCTGTGAGTATGTTACACACATATACGTCATTAAGTCAACATCAAATACAACACTGGACATGTTTGCTGCCAAAAATGAATTACATTTCAGCTGCCACTTTATGAGACACACTTAGGTAAATCTAATGTAAGTCTACTACAACAGCCCTGCAATGAGTCCTACCTTCGTGGAGGTTATAATGTTCGGTTCTTGTTGAAACGGTTTTACAGAGATCTTGATTCAACTTTATGGTCACTTTGGAGGATGTTTGTTAGTTTCAGGGGCTGTTGAACTGCACTGCGCTATAATGAGGTGTTTTAAAATGTTATCTAACCTTATTAACATAAACTGGTTGAGAGTAAGTTTATATAAATGCTTGAATCGACTAGCTAGCTAACGTTAGCGATTCAGAAACAAAAGCTAACTCTGCTTGGTACGTAACTTCGCCATTATGCTAGCCAAAGCAGTTTTCCATACAACAGGCCAGCGACAGAAATACTTTGAGACGCTTAAGTTTAGTTAGGGGTTATATGTATTACTTCTTGACGTTAACGTTACCTCCACCTCCTCCTCTAGAGTGCTGCTGAGCAGAAGAGCGGTTGTAGTTGTTGTTGTTGTATCCTCCTCCTCCTCCTCCTCCTCCTCCTCCTCTGCTGCTGCTTCCTCCCCTCGGGTGCTCATTCCAACATTTGTCACCGTAACGACAACGGCCCTGAAGAAAGAAGTTGCACACTGTCATCCCCACACGGCGCCGGTTGTGTTAAACACAACGTTTCTTTTCTGAGCTCCCAAACGGCACCTCGCACTCGGCAATGTTTTCGTGCGACTCACGAAGAGGCACGAGCTGGTGTCGCAGGAGACTTACGTCAGAGCCTATTATACCTGTCCATCAGCTACAACAGCGACGCCACGTGGCAGTTGTGGAGTTTAGTTTCGGTTCGGTCACAGATGGTTTGCATTAGAAAACGCACCCTGAAGGTTTATTCAGCATTTCCTCCATTGGGCCACAGTGGTTTCCCGGGTAGGAGATTTGTTTCATTAGACTATACACTGTTAAATGTATCGATGGCCATACTTAATTAAACATAAGATGTAAAATGTGACAAATGATCTGCTTCATATGTTGACAGCAAACTATGTTTTAATATACAGTAGCTAAACCAGTAACATTTCTGTGGACATTTTTCTTTTTGGTGTTAGCCACAAGAAAAAACACCAGAAAATAGCAGACCTACTAGACAGTAAACACAGGTACTTTGAGTTTGATTACAAGTATTCTGGCTGATTAGACTTCTTAAATTGGGCAGAGCTATGCTGGTAGTTCTCCGATGTCACCAAACTCTACACTCACACTTGCCAGTGTATTAATGCAATGTAGATACACCTTGCTAGCATGGCCAGATTAACCTGTTAGGGGACCCCTGGGCAAATATATGCCGTGGGGCCTCTAATGCGCCTCTGTGCAATGTTTCAACAACATTATCCCATCTCCAAGTTCCCATCAAGTACAGACTATACATTACAACTTGGAACTATACTAGCTGACCCCAGGTATCCTGCGTGTTCATTAATTTACTGTCAGTTAATTAAACACATCTTTATTTAAGAATGTGGATCATCTGACAATTATATAAACTAAAATATTACTATACTGTACTGAGAAAAGGTCTATTCAGCCACAAGTGAAAACACCTGTGTGGGTGTACAATGAGCATAAAGCATACACACCGTTGTGCAGAGGTGAGTATGCTATGTCTATAAAACTTTGTCTAACCTATTGTCTCAAACTTGACATGATCATTACTAATTGTATCCAACTTGCCATATGCATGATAATGAATTTGGCGACAATATTAGAATCTTCAAATGAAATTCAATTTAATTTTAAATGTTTATAGTTTTTCAACAAAGACAGGGATTAACCTTCCAAGAAAGGTGAATACAATTTCTCATTTTGCATCTTTGGGAGTTTCTGTAAGACTAAATTATACACTTTGATAGAGCAATGACACAGACTTCAATGCAAAAATTTGTCAAAATGTGTTAAGGTAGTATAAAGTAATTTTTTCCCAAACAAAAATAAATTAAAACGTTAACTGACAAATAGAAAAGTTGCAGAATAAAGGCCACAGGACACATGACAACTGCAACTTCATCAAACTTTAGAGCTCATACACACAAACACACATAATCTATAAAAACATCAATACTAAAATTTAAAATAATGTAGTTTTTTGGTATTCAATGCGAGAACGTACATTTATATAATGTTATATACTTTCACTAAATATATACTAAATATACAAAATAAAATAGTTTAATAGCAAAGCTTTTGATTAGGAGCAGTAGCAGCAACAACATGCAGCCACATTTAAACATCTTGAAAAATAGCACTTGCAAGACAGCTTTTAGCATACCATATTAATGTTGTCAATTTTGTTGGCATGCATCAAATTAAACATTTTGTTATTGTTTAAAACCTCTGTAAACATTTCTTGAGAAGAAATCAGAACCGTTTTCAGCTCAGCCACTATCCATTTGCAGCTGATCTGGTCATGTTTTCTAACAATCCCATTGATTGAACAATGGATTTCAATCAGAGATAAATATAAATAAAGTGATAAATATGATTAAATGAGATTTATAAAAAAATATATATATATTTTGTAGGACGGATTTATGTAAGGTGCACAATCAAGCTCCTTAATGGTTTACAAGCTAACAAAGTGTGAGACACGTCTCTGAGCCATGTCAGAGCTGCACCAAAGTGTGAGAATTCGTCACATAAAATATATTTATATTTCCTCTATTATAAAAAATACTGAGTGCTTGCTAAGTAGTAAAAATATATGTAGGAAAAACGATATCAATATCAATAAAATACACGTGTATGATACCGTAACAAATAGTAAACTATGTGAACAAATAATTTATAAGAATATAAAGATTTTATACTGTAAACTATATTAAGCATATTCCCAATACACTTTACAATAAAGAAAGAAATCAAAATACAATCCAGAAAGAAATGCACACGCAGACACTACTACTACTTTAGCCCTTTACACAGCAAGGACAAGCCTTGTATGCTGAGACAAAGGACCAGCAGGGGTATCCCGTCTTCATTCCCCGACTCCCTCCACAGCCGGTCGGTGTCTCTCTTCAGCGTCACATTGGTGGAGCTAAGCAGATGTTCAGCCAGTTGGAAGGCCTTGTTGTCCTGCAGCAGGACCGGAAGACACTGGATGGAGAGAGGCTCGCTGGTTTCCTTTAACCTGCACATCTAGTGAGACAGATAGGTAGATAGATGGGTAGATTGCTAAATAGATTGTTAGCTCTTCATTACGATGCCATCATTTAAAGATTTAAATCATACTTTTCTTAAAGGAATAGTCTGACATTTTGGGAAACACGTTTAATCGCTTTGTTCCCAAGAGTGAGATGAGAAGATGAATACTTCTCTCAGGCATTTAATGCGAAGCTTCAGCCCACAGGTTACAGTAGTTTAGCATAAACTGCAAACGCTTGGTTTTATTACCTTTGGACAGAGCCAGGTTAGTTGGCTGTAGCCTCCTATTGAGTGCACAGACATACGACATAAGACTGGTATTAACCTTCTAATCTCACTCTCGGCAAGAAATCAAATATTTCCAAAATATCCAAAATGTTTCCATATTACAATAATAATATTTTCCACTGTTAACGATGTAAAGACGTACAGTAAATAAACAAAGTGAACTAACCAGTGTGTCGAAGGCCTCCAGAAAATCAGGACAGGTGTCACTCAAGAAGCTCCGAGTTATATCTGGCAACTCTGCGAAAACAATACACACAACCACACACAAGATTAAATTGTAGAAAACTATTTCTTAAGCCCTAACCTTATTTTGCTCAAAGCCCTGTGTGTGTGTGGGGGGGGGGGGGGGGGGGGGGGATGTTAAAGCCCGCTCACCTTCCATGGCACTGACCAACAGGTGAGCTGCTTTTAGGGGAGCAGGGACACAACACTGGCTGTTCTCAGCAGGACCGTCTGTGCTGGCTTGGGCCAGTATGGCTGACACGGATTTCTTCTGACTCTCCGACAGCTCCTTGTGCTTGCCGATATCGAGCATTTCACCGCTACACAAGTCCTCTAGCTAACAGCGAGATGTACAGAGAGGGGTTAAAGTGAAGAAAACAGAAAATGGTGGTGGCAGTTCAAACTAGCATCGTAGACATATCTAATATGAACAAAGCCTTGTTACACAATTATCCACATGTCCACTGCAGAGATGAGCCACTAGCCAGTAAGGTGTATTGGTGTTGGGATCATGTTATTGTGTCACTCACCACAGACTGCAGACATGACAGAGCAGCTCTGTCCCTCAGAGTCTCTTGGAGTCTCTTGAACAAGGCACATCGAATTGAGTGGGGGAGCTCTGCCAGAGGAGAAAGGTCCATCTCCTTTGATCCTGTAAGAGACAGAGAGACACTGCATCAGATTTCAAACTGAAGCCACACCAACAAACAGAATTTAGCTGGTTCTTCATCCACCTTTGATACGTTAGATGAACGGTTTTTGCATATCTCTGTAACTTTGAGACAAACATAAAAACTGTACATTAGGTAGACAGGTGTAGGTGGTGCTAAAGCAACATAATACATTTACATGGACCAAACTCACTCTTGTCATGAGACTGACTCACTTCAAATGTTGCAACATTTTACTCCTCTACAAAGCCCTTCTTTTCCCAAGATATAGTTGTTCTCCAAAAGTCAGCATGGTTTTTTATCACCATGTGGATTTTGATGCAGACCTCAATCCACAATGAAAAGTGAACCTACTACAAATCCATAATTTCACATCCGCATTTCACTTCCTCACAAAAAGAAGAAAAATGTAGAAATAGTAAATGACCACACAATAACCGTAAGTTATTTCCTATTAATGAGTAACTAAGTCAAACAAATAAATGAATGCACACAAACCACTTTGCAGTGCACTGAGAGGCACGTCCTCTGCAACTGTCTCATCGTTGCACTTGCTGTCCACCATATTCAAGGAATAGTGGGATGGCCAGGACATAAAATGTGAGTCTGCCTCAATGCCTCCTATTGTGCCAGGTTGGAGGCATATATCTGAAAATACACAACATTATAAATAAACACAGAATATAACCCACAATGGAGAGGTGACATTGTAATCCCCACTTTATTTAACATTTGTTTTTACCACGCAGTTAGCTTCTCTGTAACGACACACACACACACACTCACCATAGTGTCCATTTCTTTTTATCTCCAGTTGTAGTATACTGTACGCAATGACTGTACCAGATGGGATCTCCAAGGAAACATCACTGTCCAACTCAATGTTGTTGCTGTCCTTTACACACATCTGAGAATACACACACACAAACACACACGCACATGTATGATTTAAAATGTGGTAATTTAAAACAGAAATACTTTTGTACTTACTTTGTTCTGCTTAAAGAGAATTTAACCAAGTTACTGAACAATACACAAATATTAAATCTTTCCCCAGAATGTGACACTAATAACAATGTTAATGATACCAACTGTATCTGATTAAGGTGTTACCTTCAAAGTCTATCATGAACACTCAACCCCCGAATCTCACCCACCTTAGAAGAGCTCCCCATCATGCTCACTAGCCCGAGCACCCCCTGAAGGATGCACTGCGTCTTTCTCGTCTGGGTGACGGAGCAGGAGTCGACGGTGAGGATCCTCTCCTTCACCACTGCTAGCACCTCAGTTCGCTTCTCCAGCTGCTGCACCAGCACGTGCTCCATGTCCACCAGCCTGGTGCAAAGAAAAACGGATATGCAATCACAAGACACATGGTCAGTTACATTGCAGTGTTCGAGTAAGATGACACTAATTGATCTCTGTGGTTGTGGTTAAGTCTTTGCATGCCAGTGGCCTAAGGTGTCAAATGTCTGATGTCCATGTACATTTTCAGTGTCCATCTCATCAAAAATAATAAATAAAGTACAAAAAAAGGAATCATTTAACA
>JAVQJD010056640.1:0-33295 GCA_036023655.1 Nannoperca australis
CTCCCGGCCGCCCCCCCCCCCCCCCCCCTGCCTCTTTCCCTGGGGTTCCACACAGGATGGGCCCCGGTCCCTGCTCTCTGAAATGAAATGTTATTATTGAGTGCAAAGGAGCACACATAAACATCCAACATGCACACATAAGTAGGCGCTTACACCTAGATATGTACAAAAACACATATGGTGAAATGGTTTTTCAGGTTTATGTGCAGAAAGTACATGAAAAACAATGACATCGCTGTACAGTTAGACATTATAATTTCCTTCCCCTCGGGCTGTCTTGCCACCTTATGTTAAGTAGATAGATAGATAGTAAACCCAAAATGTAACACAAGCTGCGATCTATGTCTATATTTAGTTGACATTAATAGTTAAATAAGCCTTGTCTCAAGCATGTTTACTTTTAACATGACTTTCCCCGAGAGAAACTTGCATGTAAACACTTTATATCTTTACCTCACCACCAACAGGAGAGCAACTCGTTACTGGACGAGGAAACTAGCAGGATGGATGGCTCCTTTTACAGTCTGTCTATTAGTTTTCATTAGGCGGCCCAGGGAAACCTGGAGATTTATAGGGCACATTTGCTTTAAATTCAGCCCTGCAGGGTTTCACCTGATTGCTGCATGGGACAGACAATGATCATCTCCCATCCGTCTCAACACTCTGCTTCCATTTCCATAAATTCTCCCCGTCTGTGGGAGAACAGGAGCCTGTCATAGTCTACACTGTCACAGCGACAACATCCACCCCGGCTGGACTTCTAGTTGCTCCAATCCCTGTCTTATTCTGCCAGGGCTTAGCGTGGATCAGTGCTGACAGATCCACACCTTTACGTCTGATGACATGTCAATCATTGCTGTTCAGGGACACTTCCTCATGAAACAAAAACTACTTTTTCTTTCTCCTTCCTTTAGTAGCGGCAATATCCTGAAAATTTCGCATGAATGTTGCAAGCCATTGATTTGCTGGTTGACCCAGCAGAGCAGCCCAGCAGAGCAACAGCAGGAGGTCAATCAAAGATGTTTGTCGCAGAGGAAAAGCGGTCATTTTCTCAGAATGAAAATAATCAAGCTCTCTCAATGCAGCATATAATTCCAGCCTCCACTGACACAGATTGCCCATTATTCACCAGACAAATAGTCAGATGAAATACAGACAAGAAACTTTTGAAATCATTCGATTACATTTCTCTTCTTTGAACTGACCGCTTAACGCATTTTATTTCAATTTGTTGCACTTGTTTTTTGACTTTGAGTAATTATTCCCTGATCGTTATTCCAAACTTCTCCCAGAGATGGTGTGATCGCTTCCATTATGCCAAGCTATGTCATACAGAGTGTGCAATGATTCATCTGAACTGGCATGGTGATATAGGATTTCTTCCCCACAGTGGGATCAATAGTCTCTTCCTCAACTGGGCAAAGTCTGAGATTTCATTAACCCATTTAGAAAGACTTGACCATCTTTTGTGAGTTATTATGAAAGGGTAAGAAGGCCAAACAAATTCTTTAGCCAAGGTAACATCCTCTAGGGTTGGCATTTTTCCCTCATTGGCCGTTAGCGTACAGAATAGAAATGATGATGATTTATATGCATTTCAGTCAATGGCAGATAAATCCCTGTGTTTAACCAATCGATAATGCTGCGATCCATCAATTGTATTTCACTGTTCCTGTCTGAGCCGCTCTCCTCCTTTAAACAATATTTTGTATTCACCGCACTGGTCATGAATAAATGTTTTGCTTAGAAATTCCAAACCTCCCATTTGGTTGGCAGCCATGTTACTTGAGACCTCTCCCATGTTTTATTCATATTGCTTCTGTCCAGGCGGCCAAACTTAAAAGCAGCAGACCTGATGTATTTGATCGCTCTGATGTTTTGATGAGATCACTAGAACTCAGAAGAATGTTTTCCACCTCTCTGTCTACTGTTTCATTCAACCCTGATGACTGAGCTCCATCTGTTTCCACAACATTAGGCTACAACATATTAGCACTGGAGGAGTCTATCTGTTCGAGCCCAGCAGCCTGGCTGTGAAAGAGGCAGGCTGCAGCCATCATGCGTCTGAATGGCCCTGTTTGTGAGTCATTCCCCCCAGTGAGCTGCTTCTTGCTGCCTGTTCTCGGCGTGAGCCGCTCTCCTTCTCTGTCTGATTGTTGCTCTTGTGGAGCTGAACTGCCTGCTGTTACCAGGCCTGAGGGACAGCCTGCCTCAGTCACACACACAAAAAAGGGTGGTCGTGGTGGTGGTGGTGGGGGGGGAGCAGGAGGATAAAATCAATTCCTCATTAAACAAATTTGTAAAGGCTGCATCAAAAGGTGTTCAACATTTGCTTTGGCACAGCTGTCAGTTTGATGCGACCTTGACAACGCGATGCCTCGCTTGACAAACAGCGTGCATTCCTGTTAAAGAAGAAAGTGTTGCTTTTGTCTCACTCTTGATTGACAGTTGGGTCATCGCTCCCTTCACTTTCGAACATGGAGAAACAACGGCTCGGCGGCGGACAAATCAGAATGCAAATCAATAGGAGGGAGCGTGTTCAGGTGTGTGCGCATCCGTCTGACGGTCTGGGGCTAAACTGTGGACATTTGCAAATGTGAATGAAACCCAAAGAGCAAATAAGATAGAAGGAGTGAGAGAAAGCAAGAGATAGAGAGGCACAAATAAAAGGCTGAAGAAAACTAGAAGAAACTCTGAAGTCCTGTCACAGGCCAGAGGAGGGAATGTCATCTTCTCCACATTCTCTTTTGGCAGAGGAGTGGAATTACCCACCCTTATGTGCTCATACATCTTTTCTTTTACAGATGACCAGCTTTCCCCTTTGGAATTGACACCCTCAATTTATACTCATTTCACTTCTCGCCACAGGCCGCACAAGGGCTCCTTGCTGAGGTGTACCTGCTACGGCTATCAATAGAGTGAGTCGTCATGGGCTGGCTAAGGCAGCCCACTCCCACTGAGGTAATCCTTCAGAGGCGTCCCGCGGCCTGAGAGAAATGTCAGAGCACTGCTGCGAGGATCAGTCTATCCTCGCATACGGAGATGGAGATATATCTTATTTAAGCCTGATTTAATTTGGGCTGCTTGGCACCGGCAAAGGGGAAGTGTTGTGTGTAGAACAGAGGGTGGGTGCTGGGGATGCAAAAAGTCTGTCTTTATTTAGAGAAACTGGCTTCGGTACAACACAGGCCAGATGCACCGCAAAATGAACTGACAGATGTAGTGGTCACAGATATTTCTCTGCACAGATTACCACCTGTACGGCCATATGAATATTTACTGAATGCGGCTTCCTCAGTGGATTGTATTCTGCCATATTGTATATAGGGAATGTTGGCAAGTGTTTGAAAATATAGCATTGATAATTCATTACTCTCAGTGGGGGACTGGCTCAAAACTTTTGAATAAAACTTTGTACAACATCCAGCTTCACCAGGTCTTTTTGGTTCCCTGTAGTGAAGAGGTTCCACTGGGATCCAGTGCTGGTTCACATCAAGTCTTCTCTTGGTTACACAGCCGTACAAAAAACATCAGTTTTAAAGGATACCAATGGTTTTCCATGTTTTAAGTCATTAGCTACAAATTGAAAAATACTATTATTAATATTATTATTAACTATATTCCAAAGCAAGAATAAAGTTGTGTATTTTTAGCTGTCAGGCTGCGTTTGATTGCCATTTATTTCTGTTTACTTTGAAAATGACCTGCAGAAAAGTAAACTATCATAGTCAACAATCTCTCAACTCAACATTTTTGTCAAAGTTATGTTATCTTCATGCAGTACTGAAGTTGTGAGCTGGTACCATTTATGACAACTTTCCCTGGTAATGTATTCAAGGAGGAAAAATCAATGATAAATAGGATCATGTAAATTTGGTTGTTTACACTGACTCACTAATCTCAGATGTTGGAGCATCTTTACTACATATGCACCAACACGGAGATTAGCAACTGAAGTCTCTGCTCACAGTTAGGTTACACACTAATAACGACAATGACAACTGTGAGTTGAGTGTCACTTTAGAGCCACACTCAAACTTGCTAAAGTAACTTTACTTCACGTTGAATTCAGTACGCTGCCGCAACTGAAAGTGAGAAATGTTTTGTTCTTTACAGTAGGAACAATTCACCAGATTTTTATTTCAGAATAAAAGTATTAAAATGGTGTGAAACTTGAGTGTTTTTTTCAAATCTGACACCAATTTTTAACATATTTCAGAATAATGGACTTTTTACTCATTTACAATCAACCAACGTTTTAAGATTTCATTATTATACATTATGACAATGCTTTGAACTGAAGCGCACATATTGCCACCAGGACATTAACATTAGAAAACCAGTTAAACATAACACATCAAAATCAACACATCAACAGCGTAGCTCTAAAATGTATACGTTTGGTTTTCACGCTTATATTGTGCTAAATATTTGTCTTGCACCAACTCTCCAATTCAGTCTAATGGAGATCCTCAAACACAATGTCCTTCTGAATTCATTAATCAATGCACACCTTGGCTGTCATTAAATATGTATGACTAATACTGAAAATAAACTTCTATCTGTTGTATGCATAGCTGCAGCTATTTCCAGAGTTTGGAGCGGAGTTGGGAGGTGTTGTTCCAGCTCAACCAGTTTCTAATCCATACTGACAGAGGAAGCTCTGCAGGAAGGCAGCACAACAGAGGCTCAGCTTCCACTAGTCTGTTCTCTGATGGGAGAGCAAGGTTCTTCCTTTGTACGCGGGTTGTATTTAATATGCCTCAATAAAGAATACAGTTATTTCTTGCTGAATGAATAAATCAATAAAATGAATTTTGTTGACAAAGAAAATACTTTCCTCAATGATGCAAAATGATGATCTCCATCCATTTCTTATGTTGTTATTTTTTTATGTGGTGGGAAGTGTAGTGTTAATGATGAGAGGCCACTAAGAGCTTGAGCCATTCATGTCTCCTATCATCTTAATGAAAGTGCAAATGCATCCACCCTCTATATTGACCTCTCTGTCTGGCAGATTGCTTCATAGCCTCACGCGCAAGTCTTCCGAGAGGAGAGACGATGCCTCAGTGCAAACAACGCTCACAATCAGCCCTTTAATAGTTTTTTTTTTCTCCCACTGAGTCAGTCTTAGTAACAATCCTTTGTAATAACCACTGATACAGCAGAGTAGGCAGGGGGAAATGAAGAAATTTCCAGCAAAACAAAGAGACCCTGTCGGCTAATGCAGTCATCTACAGGAGCGAGGATGGGTCAATAACAGACGAAGGGATGAATTGTCGGCCCTGTTAGCCGTGAGTGCATCTGCGACGGGGATGAGCATTCTCAGCGAGTGCAGCATATTCCAGTCCATCATAGCAAAATATTGTTTGTTTCACATGGAGAATATTGTTTTGGTGATGAAAAGGATCCAGCTGGCATGCTCTGGCATGTTCCTCTTCTTGGAAAGGATGACGGTTAACAATTTAGAGCAAGCAGACTAAAACGATAATCCTATCATTCCATTACATCTCCATCGCTGCAGACTGTGAGGGTGCGTGATATATGTACGACGCAGTAAATAGATCAATCAACACATGAGGCGATGGTCACGCAGAGTGCAACAGGGGGAACAAAAAAAGCCTTCCACACAACATGCTCTCACCTCTTTGCTCACACACACTGACTCACACTGAGATATTTGCGGTACTTTTCAGACCTGTTGTCTGGGAGACCATTCCTTGTTTAGATGCGTTGTCAAGGAAACAAAGACGGGGGAGGGGGGAAAGCTGTTTGTTGAAATTTTCAGAAAATCCATCTGCTAGGTTGGAATAAGGAAAAAGTAACGCTGTAGCCGAGTTGGATGATTGCTTCCAATAAAATATATCTTCCAAAGGCAAAGGGGTTTTATTGATTTTGCTATTGTGTTATTAATATAAAAATGGAACCTGGTTGTTGTAAATAAACCGGGTGATTTCTTTTTATTGCAGTCCAGCTGAACCCTTCACCTACTGAGCTAAAAATTAGGGCCAAAAATCTACTATTTTAGTCAGGTAGCCCTCTGCAGTATAATTATCGCCTAATTGGCCACCCATCTCTATAATTCTGAATAACAGGATGTCCAAATGCTTATAATCACCTATGATTACTGGTGAAAGGTTAAGCTGATTCAATCCCTCAGCCCAATTTGCTACAAAATCCAGGAAAATACTACAAAGACTGGGGGATTTGTGAGCCTGCTCGTTAGGGACTCTGAATGATCAGATTGTTGCTTTGGGAGAATAATAGCATGTTCTGCATAAGGAGTCACAGCATAATTTCATTGTAGTTGCGTTACCCAGGAGAACAGCAGCAGCTGGACATCCGAGGTAGCAGACACGCTACATATTGTGCAAGCGATTAAAAAAACCCAGTGTGCCCTAAATATCTTCCCACAGCCTGGTTTCCTTCCTTTTCACACATCCCCTGATTCTGTCACATCTTTACTGTTCTACTCTGCTGTTCCCCCTCCCTCGCTCCATATCTCCCCGTTTCACATTGTATGTTCAGAAATGTATGAGGCAGTCATTCAATAATCATATCCTCCTTTTGGCCACATGCTGATAAACCTCGCAAACACAATTTTCCATCTTCCTCTGACAATCACAAGTTTTTACGGAGGATGAATAATTTATTCAGCATGAGAATTGCCCTGGCTGCAAGGTTCAGGCGGTTGCATCGTTGGGATTCCAGCTCTGCCGTGTCCCCTGGTGTCACCAGCTGTTGATCTGTGGCAATCAGGACTGACAACCGCAATCAGAAGTGGGACAACCTGCACTCTAAGGACTTTAGTCTTAACCCCAGTGCTGCGACACAAACACATCACAGCTCATCACACTGCAGCAATAATTGTTCAGGAATTCTTTTGAGGAGCCTCCTTGCTCTTTTTGTTTTGTTTCCACCATCAGGCACTCCTGCGGATTCTATTAAGAGCAGAGGCTGAGGTGCAATAACATGCTGTGATGCTTCTGCGCGGCCCGGGACACATCAGCTTCCCCCTGGTTGCATCTGGGTGAGAAAGCCCTGTCAACACTCCCACCACAAGGGGTTCGTCTCAAGGAGCAGAGGGATGCAGAGGAGAGAGGTGGAGGATGACAGAGGGAAGGGGGAGTTAGGAAGAAGGAGAAGTAGAGGTCATTGTGGGATCTGACAGCGGAGGGCAATGCCAAGCTTCATTTAGAATTCATTCCCTGAGAAGCAGCTGTTACATCTTTTAGTGGAGGGACAAAAGAATGGCGTGCTATTTTCATATGAGAGCAATTTTGTTAAGAGTAGCATCTGAAGAGACAAGAGGGAAACAGGAGTGTGAGTGGAAAAAACAAAATTCTTCTTCTTGGAACACAAAGCCAGCCAACATGCAGCTCATTACTCGCTGCTCACTGCTTGGTACTTGCTGCCGGCAGTGCAGGTTCTCACCATGTCATTGTTTCGGTCAAAAGCCACCTCAGATGGATAGCCAGGAGAGTTGTCGCCTACTCTCCACAGACAAATCAATACCTTTCCATTTTATTTCTTCATTGCCCCTCCTTTGAAAATACATATTTAGCACACTTGTTCGGTTTGAGTTTAATTTAATTAAAACAAGGAATCGCTCGAGCATAAAGTCTAATTACTGTAAAACAATATCTTAGCTGCACACACGGAAAAATACACACTGCACTGCATTAGCGTATAGCAGAGAAGGCATTTCTCTGAGTCTCTGAAAATGAAAATGGAAATTATAGTTGCAGGATCCCACTTTTGGTCAGCAACAGTGATTCAAAAACTCATTATGATTTCCTTGCTTGGCATTTTAATACACTTTGGGGGTAAATAACAGGATGGTCCAGCACTGTTTGGAAGGCTAGTGGGCACATTCATGTTGTAAAAATTTTGACTGCCACGCAGAGAATTAAGTTTTCAAACGACAAGTGAGCAGAAGAAAGCAAATGAAGGGGCTGCCTGTTTCTATATCCACAACGAGCTGTTATAAATTACTTTGTTGATGAAAAGTCACTACATTCAGACCACAGTTGAATTAACGAAACACTGGCCAATCTTTTGACCGAGTTCTTTGGCTGGATGAAGGCCATCAGCTGAAACATGTTGGTTGGATGTTATATTGTTCTTCTGTGAATGAGCCATTTAATGGAGGCTTTTTAATCTTGTCGCAGTGTCTTGGCAAGACACTTTCCTTGGCTCACGTCTCTTGCTTGACAGTGAATGTTTCATCCCCTCACCAAAGAGCCCTTGTGTGATTACTCACCACAACGCTTGCCACGTATGTTTTGAATATTTTAAAACTGTACTTCACATGTGTTTCCATTATTTTCAACACATGAAAAGTGGGGAATTATTTATACCTTTTGAGGTTATGGGTGGAATTATTAAAGATATAATATAGAAAGGATGAGAAATATATTAAAATAGTACTTCACCTACAAACCATGCCTTTTCACAGTGTTTTAGAGAATTACACTTTTATTTAAGTGTTATACGTATTAAAGTCATAGGTGTTGAGAATTATAAAAGCATGTACTTACTACTGATCTTGTGTGATACATTGGTGATACATTGTTAGTCCAGTTATGATAAATAAGAGTGATTTCAGCTGAAATGACAACAAGTGGCATTCTGGTGACTGGTGTTGAGGCCCTGCACATTGTGTACTGGCAGGCTATATTCACAGGTGTTGTTAATGCGTAGTTGCATATGTAGGATATAGGACGGAAATAGGAAATAGGAAATAGGGCTGTTATCATCATCACAAACCATCATTTGATGGGGTTTATGCAGACTGTGTAGCTGGCCAGTTTTCGGGACATTATGTTGTTTGTTGTTAAATATCGCCGCTCTCTTCTGTCTCGCCGAGTGCTATAGGCTTCATTTTACTATCATCTTGCCTTCATATCAAATAGGAGTGCACTTGTGTGGTTACTGCACCAAAAAGTATTTTGTTGAAGTCAGCAGACATTTCAGCACCACAGTGAAATAGACAGCTCCTCTGCTCTCTGGTGCTGATGCTTGTTTCATTATCTTAAGTAACTCATTCAACTGTAAAATCCAACACATTGTTGGTAAGATATATATATATATATACATATACACACGCCTAATGGTGTGTGTGCGTGCGCTTAACTAGGGCCCATCACAATAGCGTGCACTGGGGCCAGTCGTAACTACCTGGCCTACATTACCCACCATGCAACTTGACAACCAACAGTTTGGTTGGAAATTCAAGTGTGTTTATACAATTACTGGATATACGCTACAACTCTAATGCTGGCCAGAATGAACAATTCTGTGGACAACCTACACTTACAGTACCTATGTCTGGCATGCTACACAGCAAAACACACCTTTAATGAGATGTTTTCCTGTCAGCTCAATCTTGGCTGAATGGCAAAGCCTGCGGATGTCCACAGGTTCAAAGTCAAAGCTAGTTAGTTAGCCTTTCTCATTTACTGCTCGCAGTAGGATGGGCAAGATCAATCAGAAGTAATCTGAGAAATGTCAACCTTTCATTTTGTTTTGCCCCAACAAAGGCTAAGCAGAGGGGGGAGGAATCATCACTATTAATTATGAAGCCCATTAAGTTTTGAACTGTGCGAAAGCCCTGTCAATAGAAAGGTGCTATTATCACCCAACCATAGCTTGTTTTCCTGGAATTTATTTCTTGGAATCTGTTGTGAAATATCACAACACCCTGTGAATAACAACTACAATGATTTTCACATGGCAGGGTTGTTCCTGCACATATGGCAGAAAAATAAACAAATATTAAAGGATATTCTGCACTTTGGACCATCATTGTTTGTGCTGTGGCTTATAATAGAATAGAAATAGCTACTTGTCAAGCTGTGTGATTACAGAGAACTGTTGGTAATTTCCAGAGGGCATATTTTAGACATGTTTCATGTTTCATTTCAACAATAAATCCTAATTTAGAAGTAAGCAGCATCACTGCTATTACATAGTTTTCGTCAGTTGTGCTAAAGAATGAAATATGTTTCTGAAAATGGAACAGAAAAGAAATTATTAATGGGAAATAGAAATCAAGTGTTAATGTGATAATATTTCTCTGCCTCTCACAACCAAAAGACACTGCGATACATCATTCCGCACAGCATCTTGAATCTTCCGCTAGGTCACAACAACAGAGAAGAGACGGATGCTTTTCTTTGTTTGTGAGGCAAATTAGAAGGGTTTAGATTTGTCACATACCAGGATAACAAGATTATGTTTTATGTTTAGATTTTTGTCAAGTGGTGTCAACTGCTTCTATGATCATGATGAGGAATAAGTGGATTAGAACATTCGGACTGTGGAGAGGTGGCGAGTTGAGTAGGCCAAGAGGTAAAGAGGCCACCCAATTACCAGTGTTCTCAGTGTGATCCCTGCCACTCTGGTGGTGGTGGCTCCAGCTGCCAGCTTATTACTGGAGGATAGCTGGAGTCACATCTGTTGCTACAGCACACTCACCCCATCGTGATGGCTGAAAGGTCCTTGAGCAAGGCACCAGACACCTTGGTGCCCTCTGAACCAGAGTAAAGTCTGCCTGGTAGTGGCAACTATAAATGCATCTGAGAGAGGTAAACAAGACTGGACCTGAAATGACTTCTGGTAAATATGCTGTAAAGTGGCTAAACTCTTACGCTATGAAGAACCAAACCATGGCTTCCTGTCTGAGCCATTACTTAGTTACCATGATAACTCAGATAAAGTAAAGTGTGAACACATCATTTGTATTTGTAAGGCAAGCTTCGTGTTTAGTCCCACAACACTGGCAAAATCCCTTCAATCTGACAAAAACACTTTAAGAGGCCATTCAGATGCAGATCTTTTGCATTTAAAGGACCTATTCAAGTTTTTAGCTATGCTAGCAACGTAGCTCTAGAATGTCAGTGTTGGTTGGTCAGTCGTTCATTTGGTCCACCACTTTGATTCCAACTGAAACATCTCAAGTATTGAATGGATTGCCATGACATTTGTACGTTCTTGTCCAACTCAGGGTGTATTGTTATTACTTTAGTGTTACCTGCAAGACTAATGACATTCAGCCTCAGCCTTACATTCCCTGTGTTTAGTTCTCATTAGCAAATGTTAGCATTCTAACACGCTGAACTAAGATGGTGATTATGAGCATGATAGAAGGCTGGTGTTAGCATTTAGCTGAAAGTGGCATGGCTGGCTGCTGGCATGGCTGTACACTTCTTAGTCTTGTTTGTCAGGATACGCTCTTCCTGTGGGACAATTTACCTTGACTACACAATACATTTTGAGAACCTGAATTTTCCTCTTGTGTAATGTCCAAAAATGGATTTACAACTGTAAATTAAAAGGTCATCCTCCAGGTATTATTTATTTAGATTTAATGATTTAGGAAATTACCTTGGTTTTTATGGAAGCTAGTACCAAAATTGAAGTCTCACTTGAGCTCGTCAGGCAGGAAAGGAGCACACTGATTGTACAAAGCCAAGTCACAACTTTGCTGATAACTGTTCCCTCTTGCTAAAAAGCTATAAACAACACATGGCAGAGCTTTATTTTCATTCAAATCGTATTGTCTCTCTCACACCGGCTCTGTCTCATCCCAATAATGCAGCAGGCAACATCTGGAGTGTCACGGAAAGGGAAAGCTCTGAGGACAAAGACAAAGGCAGAGCAAACGATCCTCTGCACACACATGCACTCACACACATGAGTAAAACATGTCTGAGGTCATCAAAAGGTAACACCCTCTCCGTCTGAAATAATGTACAGATCACAACAAGTCACCATCACTGCCTGATGAGATTTTCTTCTGCTGCTCGCAGATTAAACCGATGATCAGTGCGAGAACAAAAGTGAAATCCTTTAAAAAGCACCACTTTCAGACAGAAAGGATATTACAATGCATGACTACTCAGACAGCATTATGCAAAGGCAGAGGGTCGGAAAGACACTCGATTATTATTTCAGTTTGAGCGAACTGGTGAGAAACACAAATGTTGTTTATGGTTCAAAGCACAAGCAAATAGGAAGGGAGACCGAAGTCTTTGTCTTTTAAGTGCATTACAATTGGAATGTAAAGCTTTTCAAATGAAAAGGGTATTTAAAAGGTCGTCTGTTCATTGTGCTGTATACAAAGTGGCACACAGAAAATGTTTATCTTATCTATATCTTTCTATACTGCATTCATATACATAAAGTTATGTGATTTTGACGACTCATATTGGAGCATACACAAGCAGAAAAGTAAAAGTTAGTCCCAACATTTGGGGAGTTGTTGTAACGGGTGTTATTAGGCTACAGAAGTTAAATAATCACTTAGCCAAAATGAAAAATAGCTGCTTCAACAGCAGACCAAAGCATCACCAAGGCAGACGACAGAGATGAATTGACAATAGGAACGACCTCACAAGAGAGCCTGAACTGTTTTCACACACACAGACACACAACGCTGCATTTCTAGACAGCACAGTGGTTGTTGACATACTCACCTCATTACTGATTTTATCGCATTGTTGTGTTGTTGTTCTTTCTACAGTTCACAAACTGTTGGCCCCAGCATGGTTGCGATCACAACCCTAAGGAATTCACATAGAATCAGGGGTTGCGGTGAAAACGTACATTTTCCCATTCATTTGAAACGGGGTACTGCGTTCAGGCTGCGGCAGCAGGGGCCAATGGCAGGGCCACAGGGGGGACCGCAAAAATGTTATTGTCAGACAGTCCCACACCGCCTCAAGGCTTGATTCAATGTTAAAACAGGGTAACACCCATTGCACTCGTTTACACTTAGAACATGAGTGTCAGCTGAGTGCAGGGTCACCTCTTTGGACATGGTGCTCTGCCCTCCAGATCACCTGGTTAAAGTTAGGTCTTGGTTGAATATTAACAAAGGCAAAAGCACAAGACAGGACATGATTACATTATTACAGTAGATATAATAGATATTTCCATAACATTAACCAAAATGAATCTTTAGCCTAAACTTTGTGACCACAAAATGTGTGCATTCCAAAAATGATGCACTCCCTACACTCGAAAAAAAGAAATGCAGGTGGTTATTACATTTCCTTGGGAAAACCTTTGGGCAAAACACATTAGTAGTATATAAATGTAATATAAATTTAGCAGTTACATTTGCAGACAGAAATGAGAGTGGTATTGATTGTCTCATCCAACTCTCGCTAAAAAAGGGAATAAGCATATTTCCTAAAATGTCAAATGATTCCTTTAAACATGACCTGTCTAGCTCCACTAACACTTGATGGTTGTGTTTATGTGCGTTTCAGGGAGGAGAGCCATATGTCTGATGGGAAGCCCAAAATAAGAGCCAGCCATTGACTGGCTCTTATTTTGTGTTTATGGTTGCCTGTCACTTAAATGCCATGTTGACTTGGTTTATTTATATCTTGATCATTCCGTGTGTGTGTGTGTGTGTGTGTGTGTGTGTGTGTGTGTGTGAGAGAGAGAGAGAGAGAGAGAGAGAGCTACCATGATGACAGCCAATTAATTCAGCTCTTGGGGACTCAGCGAGGAGAAACTGTGACTCGGGGGCTGCATTAGTCATGCAGTATGGCAGCACTGGCATCAGGGAGCTCTCATACACTTTAAAGGTGACTCTGTGTATGTGTATGTGTGTGTGTGTGTGTGTGTGTGTGTGTGTGTGTGTGTGTGTGTGTGTGTGCGTGTGTGCCCACATTTGTTGTTTGCCTCTTCTGCTATCCTGTCATCCCTCCCTCACCCACGGGGGCCCAGCATGAAACAGCCTCATGACTTAAGGATACCGTCGGCAGCGTTGAGTGCAGCCTGAGAAGCTGAGTGTCAAACTTCCAACAAAGCATTTAACAAGCACAACAGTGCACAGTGCTAACAGCTCGTTCAAAGACTATCGCAGAGTTTACCCCCTACAAGCACACAAACAAACAACTTTATTATGGTTGATGTAATGCTGAGTCCAAAGGGATGGGAGGGAAGTTTTTATTTTATTTTGTGGGACTAGAACTCTGCAGAAAGCAACGGTGCATTGATATAATGATCACCGTGAAGTGGGTCATAGAGCTGTGTAAATGTTCAATTAAAAGCTCGCTGTCATTGAATCTGACCCCCGTTGGACTTTGCAGACTAGCAAGGACGTTCGGGGAGGAAGAGACAACACACACTTAGGTGCGTAAATATGAAGGACACATGCGCACATTACTCTGCTCATTGAATATATTTTCTAGTCATTATCCATCAATGCTGACCATGAACAGCCTGCGCAACAGCTTGAAATGTCTTTTTTAATGCCACAACCAATCACAGGTTACATATTAGCCATTCAGTTAATTCTGCAAACCTCAGTGTCTGATAGTCACCAAACTGTGTGGCGTCAGAGCATTTGCTTTATCTTCAAAAAGTCAAGAGCGAGGGGATAGATGCTCGCATGTGTGTCCTGTCATCCGAACGCATCACGCTCCTGCAGATGAACTATCACAAAATATATCATAAATATTTGCCTGTATGTAAGGCACAGGTTTTGTGCTCATGTTTGTCAGTCAGTAATAATGTTCTGAAGGTGGTCTTAGTTGCAGGTGGTATATTTTTAGGTGGGATACAATTGACATACAATGATATTAATATTATTGTTAAGGTCCTTTTCTTTCTTTGCCTCAGTAATTTGAGTTCCTACCTGCTGTTGTTTTACAGGAGAACAGTAACGTGTGCAAAAATACAGTCGAGAGTTTGGGGTGAACCTTGAGAAACTTGGTTTGGTGTGTTTACTGTCCTGCTGTGTTAGCATTAATTAAAGATGTTCTCTTTGAGAGACTGTAGCTTGCTTATTAGCCAGAGTGACTGGAGAATGCCACCCATCAAGAATTGAGGGATACATAAATAAGCCTAACTGCATAAATGGTTAATAAGTTGTGACTAATTACGTTATTATTGATTAATACTTGGGGTTGCCAGCAAAAAGTTGGCTGGTTATCCTTCCCTTGCATAACTCTGTATTAACATAACTGCACATGTGATGCCTTATTTAAAATTAAGTCAATAAAAAGAAGCAATTTCACAATAAGTATGCATAATGCAAATTTAAATGTTATTTATTCATCAATAAAGAGTGTCTCCACTATGATAACCTACCAAGTCTGGAGTCGTCCTTCTAATCAGTTGCTATGAAATGGATTGTGCTACAGATGCTCTGCAGTCCTTTTGCAGAAGGTGAGAGGATTTGGGGGAAAAAACAAACAAGTTATACTGGAGGAGGCTGTGCACCCCCAAGAAGACCACCTGGCAACCCAGAAGCTCTTCTTATTAGTGTCTTATTACTGAGCTACACTGTGAACCATTATAAAATGATGTGATATGAAATTATATTTAGTAGCCATTAATAAATCCATCATTTAAACCCTGTATGATGTTTGCCTCACTAACAGTGAGTAGCTGTGGTTAAAGATGTGGGTTTTGAGGATGATCATTCTGGTGGTCTAAAACCGCTGTGTTCATGCCTACGGATGGATGGTCTCTCATTCTGCAGGTTGGAGGCGGGATGTCTCCATGAGAAACAAATGATGAGGAGGACCAGTAGGTGACTGGTGGGCTGCCTCAGCCAGTGCTCTGCTTATAAAGGGCCATTAGCCAAGGTCTGTAGCTGACAGATGAAGGCCCCCTAATGGTGCAGGATCATGCTGTGATTTACAATCTTTATATTTAACCAGAGAGAGATTAATTATCAACGGCAAATTGACAGGTCCAAGGGGGTGAGGGAGGTCTCTGACTGACAATGCCATTCCTCACAGCACTTCCTGCCAGAGGGCATTGCTCCTGACCTTGCGATGCCAGGCATGTTGGGCACCCCGCCACCTTTCAGCAACACCTCCCTGGTCTTTTTCTTTAATAACCATCCTTTGTTCTTTGCAGGGACGCCACTCACCCTCGGATGAGCTTATAGTCTGACAAAGGCTGTCAAAGCGAAAATTCACTGTCGGGCAGAATTGACTTGTGTTTTTGATCATGGATGCTTTATTGTAGACTTGTGTTCAAGCATGTGTATGAGAATGAGTGAGTGTGAGGGAAAACAAGTCTTGCCCAAAGCAAGAAAACAGCCATGATTCCAGCCTGTGTCTCCACACTCCTGGTTTACTGATGCCCTGCAGATGTCCTCGGCCACTTTTTATATCTAAAGTATTGTATCTTGTTTGAGTTTTGTTGTCGTGTCCTGTGCTGTGTTTGGGTTGCTATCTGGTGTGCGATCCTTCATGTGGATGACAGGCTTGACATGGTCATTTCTTCATGCTGTACATTTAAAAGTAGGATGCAAAATCAATTTTCCATTGTGGGAACAATAAAAAGCCATAATATGATGTGTTAAGGGCTGTAAAGTAATAAAAGCCACAACAGTCGGCATCATGGGATCTCGGTGAAACCCAACAACAAACTGAAAATTGAGACCATAAAAGCCTTCAGTCTGGCATTTACACTGCTACAGTGAAACTGATTTTTATTTGCACAATTTTAGTTAATTCCATATTATGAATAAATTATGTGAAGATTATTATTTTTACAGTTATTTGATGAAGATCAATACCACTGTTCACTACATACAAAGTTATAGCCAACAGCCGGTTAGCTTACCTGAGCATAAAGACTGGATAAAGGGGGTCCAAAGGTAACAAAACCTCTAAAGCTCAATAATTAACATGCATACATCTCGTCTCACTTGTTGTTTCACCGATGCAGTCTTTGTGCTAAGCTACACTAACCAGCTGCTGCCTCTAGCTATATGTTTAGCATACAAAAATATAGAGTGTGGTATCAATCTAACTCTTGGCAAGAAAGCGAATAAGCATACGTCAAACTATTGATTTAAACAGCAAAGATAAAATAGTCAACTGGACTAATCAATGCACATCGTGTGTGCACACTAATTTGCAAAATGTACTTCATCTGGTTTGTTTTGAACCATGGCAGCAGAGAACAAAGTGTTCAGGAAATCAAGTTTGATTTTCGTCAGCAACTTCAGTCCATGCACGGGTCTGTTGGTTAGCGCTTAACACCAGCGTGGCCTGTCTGTCATGTTATCTCCAGCTGAATAAATCATACAAACACAATTTGCCGTGTTATCTACCACAAATGTGAACGCAGCAGGACTCTGACAGAAATTCTCTTTTGAGGATGAATAAAAAAAACTCCTTTGTGGTCTCTTTGTGGTTACAGCAGTAAAAGCACAACTGCACAGGAAAATGGTCTGAGTTCACCAATGCAATCAGGCTGCGATTCAAACTATGGGGGGAGAGTTGTTCATGTTTGCAAATCACTGAACTATCACAGGAATAACACATCCTTTACACCTCTCATCCTATACAACAGTTTCCACCTCCAGCTCCTATCAGTCTCCCCTTCTTTGTCTCTTTCTCACCCGTCACCTTTGCCTCGCTGGCCCCATTCATCTCTTTTCACTGCTTCCCATATCCAGGAAGCTCACCTATGGCACTCTCCCCTGGCACCCTCACTTGCACTTTGCAGACTGAGGATCACAATGAAGGACAAGGAGCTAATGATTTCCATTTAGTTTAGCCCCTGGGTTTGAGAATATACATTCTGGATAAATCCTGAGATTTTTGACGTCAAGATTTTAGTGTCTTCTAAGTGCGGGACGACTAAGAAGGACAGGGGGTGCCATGCTGGACCCATGACTACATTTACTAATCCTCTGGCACCCCTACCAGCCCACATTACAGATGGAAATTGCTGAAGGATTTTATAACAGCGAATCAGCTTCGCTCAGTTTAAGATGCCGTTCACCGTCAGCAGTCTCACCCCTACTCTGCCTCCTTTCATTTCTCCTCCCCACCCTTATGTCACACCCCCCTCTATCTGAAATGAGTGCTTTAAAAGGAGAGATCACACCAATCCAATGTGCCAGCATGGGAACAATTAGCAGGCAGGTGCAGAAGATTGCTCTTTTCATAATGAAGGTTATTTATACATGCCCCCTCGTAGAGCTGGACATGCTGCCTCCTTGTCACCTAGTAAATGCTCAAGGCTCTTTTTCTTACCCTTTCCCACTTCCTGGCTTTTTCTTCTTCACACACACCACCTTAACACACCGGACATGCTCAAATACAGCTCAGGCGCCCATAAATCAAAGGCACCAAATATGAAGATAAAGCTTGTTGCTGCAAAATCTGACACCAGCTCAGATGTCAGATCAGAATGAGACATCAGTTATTCTCAATCCAATTACATTAATCGACCATAGAAAATCCATACTGAAGGCAATCTTTACTGCCAAATTACAGGGATCACACGATTATAATTGAAGTTGGTTGTGGCTGTCACTATGCATCTAATGAAATAATCTTGTTGAGCTAGCCCTCTGACCATGATCATGACAGACATAATTATCAATCTTTTTTTTCTGCTTAATATTGTGCTTTACTCCCCCACTTTCTTGTCAGTATGGAGAGTGTCTGCTATATGTGGGGAAAACTCCGAAACGTTTCAAAACATTTCTGCGTATAATGGACAGGGGGGAGAGATCAAGTCAAAGAGGATGACAAGAGGAAGATGTGAGTAGTCTGCCATCATTTCCGAGGCAGTTCACTGACTTCACAGACATTGAAGGTCATGCACTTTCAGAGGATCACTTATTGAAAACAGCCTGCATGATTGGGCAATATCCACACAAGTTCATAACAGCTCTCACTTTGTGCAGCACGTTTAATTCAGCCCTCAAGGTCAAAGAGGTCAGTGGACAAAGTGTTGCTCATCTTAACTGACTAACAGCCACATGCAGCTCTACGTGCAGCTCGCCTCCAAACGCAGAGCGCTACTGCTCTCTACTGACAGCTGCAAGGCGCATGCCGTCTGAAATGGCGCTTTCTTATCAAGGTTTACTTGATGAATGGTTATGAAATGACATGAAAATGAAAGGAAATGACTGGTGAGGCCTTTTTTTTCACCGAGAGATGAGGTTTACTCTAAACCTCAAGATCAAGATCACATCTTGTGTTGACGTGTATCATGAAGAATGTAATCCCCAGTGAACTGAGCAAGGCCTTATTATGATAAGATACACATCTTTATCCTTACAGTAAATTACTCTCTGCTTGCTGACCATTGCTGAAGGCTCCAGAGATATGTCCTTCTCAGACAACTGTCTATTTCCTGCAGGGTTTGTCTGGTACACAGTTGGTAAATAACCCTGTCAGCTCAAAAAGAATCATTCAGCTCATTTTTTGCGGTGTGTTTTAAGGTATTTATTTAATCATCATGTGTGGTTTTATTTTTCCATTGAAAAATAAAATAGCTTTTAATATTTGAGTAAGTCGACTGTCAGTGTGGCAAATATGTTGTGTTGTCTCCATCTGGTGGTAATGTGGTGAAATTACATAGTTTTATTTTATTCATGTCAATTCAAGCAGGTACACACGTTGATTCTTCATATGAAAATTATATTTACACTTAATATTTACTACTACATAACTGTTCAACTAAAGTTCCTAGTTTTAGCAGCCAAAAAGCATTTAAGTTCATTTACAAGCAGAGAGTCAAATAAAAAAAACATACATTAAATAAAACATGAAGCAGAGACATCAGTGATACGATCATAAAGGTTATTCTCTTTTAAACTGCACCATTACATGAGATATATTTAAAATGTTCCAACAACTGTATGATAAAAAATTCAAGGTCAAGAGTGAGCAGAAAAATATAAACATCTTTATGATGTAATGTAATGCAACACAAGAGCCCTACAATAAATGATACATTACTTAAAATGTAGTAAGTAAATTATTTGTTGAAAATGCTACTTTGGTGTTTGTGTGTTCACTCGGTTCTGTGGTACCTTTTGAAGCTGCAGTTTATGTTGTATGGAACATTAAATGTGTTTATAATATTATGTGTGCCTAATTTGCATATCAGAAATATTAAAAACATTGCAAAATGTCCTCCAGTCCAGTCCAGCCACATCACAAACTGAAGCTTCAATCACCAGATGGCATCGTCACCGCTCTCACACAGTGTGAACAACAATTAGAAATGAAAGGATCCACAATGACTGGTTTATTTGGTTGCAACACAATGTAAAGAGGATATGATTTTTTTATGTATAAGGACTATAATAACCATATGGCTGTACGTTTTGGTAACCATAGTCCCTTGTGATGAAAATGGATTGGGGAGATACTTTCAGTACACTTGCGTCTGTGCATCAAAACATCACGTAAAGATGTTATTATGAGCCTGAGCATCCATTACACATTGTAAGTGTTTATCCACAAGCTGACAGCTCTCAGAGTCCCCGATGCTCAAGTGTCTGGAAGCCTTTCTTCTTCTTTTGATGGACAGGGTCTTAACAGCCTACTCTACGTTTGCCTATCTGCCATATGGTGTGCTGGTATAAGAAAAGAGCTCACTTGAAACTGCATTTTGCAGCCAGTCATACAAGAAGGAAAACCCCACGAATGGCCCATTAAAACAAACCCCTTCACTTTGAAGACTGATTAAGCTCTCTGGAAGTTTACTAGATAGCTACACCACTGATGGGCAGTAAACCCATTTTAGCCTGAGATGAAAAATATGTTGCAGGGGGATGCTTTAGCCCATATCCAGTGCTGGAAGAAGTATGTGCATGCTTTACTTAATACCACAGTCTGCATTCACTATGTTACAAGTACAGTTCCTGCATTTTATTAGCATCATTTACAAATGAATAAAGTATAAAAAGTAATATTCATTAGACAGCAGAATGGCCCCATTCAGAGGTTATGTAGCCTATACTGGATTATTATTACAGATACATCAACATGAAAGCAGCATTTTGAGTTTTACTTAGGGCAGTTTTGTCTCTAACAAATCATTCTATTTTATATATAATGATTTGGTTATCTGGTTATATTTTTGTTAATAAAAATGTATTCTGCAAAATAACTAGTAACTGTAGCTGTCAGATAAATGTAGGCTACAATATTTTCCTCTCAAATGTAGTTAAAAAAGAACTAAATAATTGTAGAATTTTTCTGTAGATTTCTGTCAAAGTAAGAGCAATGTGAGAATAAATGTTTTGGTATACGTACAAGTATAAAGCATAGTTAGCAGGCTAAGAGTGTAATCAAAGTACATTTTCGGATAGCATGCCTACTTAACGTAACTTAAATAGTCGTTATTGTAGGACACGTGCCTTACAAAAAGAATCTCTTAACACCTGTGATCAGTGGTGCAGGTCTGACTTTGAAGAGCTGCTTTGTTGTCCTGGTCGTCATGCTGAATAAACTGCTGACCCCGCGGGGCCCGTCTATCCCCTGCAAGCGTGTAAAAAAAAAAAAAAAAACGGCACCCTGCAGAGACTTCATCTGAGGCATCGCGACATCTCCCTTCCCCTCGTGCGCAGCAGCCGCCTGCGCAGCTATTCTCGCGATGACAGAGGAGGCGTGTTGTAAACGACCACATCCTAAATCTAAAGCAATTTCAGGTCTGCAAACTCAGCACAGTCCACTCAGAGCCGCTGTAAGCAGGTCATCTCCTCTCATTAACTGTCTTTGCCTCAGAGTTCATCAATTAGCCTTCTAACACAAGATAACGTTGACTTAATGAACCGTTACTTTAACTCGAATATTACTTCCCTTTTCCTAAATTAATGAGGCCGCTAATTGTCCCAATTTGCGTCTGAAACCCCGGCATTAAGATTTCCCTCTTTGCTCAGTTGAACCACCTCCGTAGCTCCGGGTGTGTGAGGATAATTACAGAGCAGACTGCCTCCGACATCAAGAGGTTCACTGTTCCTGGTGCATGCTTGTGTGCGAAAATAATGGAAATGCTCTGTTGTTACGAAACTACGGACTCTTTAATTAAAACACTCGAGAGACACAAGGCAAAAAAAAAAAACGGTGGCTCTATGTACGGACCACTAGGACCCAAGATGGTGAGGAAGGAAATCCCAGTCAGTGTGTCACTGTAGAGTTCAACTCATGCAGACATGTCTGTATGTTATTATATAAGCAACCTGTAAGTTAAGTAAGGGTGGGATTGTTGGGTCACAAGGAGAGAACACAGTAAAATGAACATCTGGAAAATATATATGTATATTATATATATCACAAGCTCTACATAGTGCCTATGTGATTGCAATGTTTCATTTTATTCATTTATTTATGAAACTGTCTGGAGAGTGTAATAAAACCTTTAATTATATATGGGTCCATCATCTCTAAATAATTCACCAGGAATGTTCCTGGAAATATGTAATATTGATTGTGAGGAATATGGAGAGTGTTCACTTGGTACACTTCCAATTAATTTGTTCCAGTTAATTCCGGGAGTAATCAAAAAAAGTAATCACGTCAGGTGAACTTGTAAACATGTAGAATAAAAAAAGAATAAGTAATTGGGTTTAAATGGAGCTGTTCTTCTGAGCCATTTCCTATTTCCCCCATTGTGGTTTGTAGGGATGTAGGTGCTGTAATATCTTGAGCAGGTGGACAAAGAAACAGACATGACACTTCAAACTAAAGCCTTAAAATTAGAGTTGAATTAATTATAGATTGCTTGGGGCCATGATTCCCCAACTGTGGTTCCCTAGGGGTAATTGAGGAGGAATTAAGGCGTCCTCTGTGAAATGGGGACAGCTTTCATTTTACTATTAGGCCTGCTTCATTTATTTAATGAGACCATGTATTAATTTTGGAACTGCTCTCCCTCTCTCCATTAACAGTCCCCAAGTAAAGGGAAAACCCTGCCAATCGCTGCTACAAAACATACATGCAGTATTTACAGTGTAGCTGCAACCAAACAGCATCATTTGTTGAAGGGGCTTTTTTTCTCACCAATTACAACCGCCTACAGTGTGTGGTGTAACAACTTCGTTGTGGTTAATAAAAATGAAATAGCAGCCATGGAGCATGTGTTGACACAAGTGGGTGCTGCTGTGGTTGGCTGCTTCTGTCATTCAGCTGCAGTTATCTTTGTTCCTCTTGTTGCCAAGTTGGTGACACATTGTGAAACTATTATTGGCTATGAACTGAGTAGTGAGGTTGGCGATGCACTGTGTGCCACCTACCATCAGGATATTACTGATATCACTATTATGTGATGTCAAATTTGACACTGCAGCCTACCTGAAAGGTAGTATGTGTGACAACTACTATACTGCACCTTGTTTGTTAAGTTATTTGAACATATGAGTTAACAAGGAGCACCTAAGGGCGAAGGACACACAGGTCCAAATGTGACCATATTGGTCCAAATTGTTAACATTCTGTTACAGTCAGCAGTGTTCACGGTCTATCTGGGCCTGTTTAATCATAAGACAGAGAGTCCAGGAGTCTGTTTTAAGAGTTACATGCATTATTTTAAACCTTCTGGGTTTCTGGCCAGGGCCTGGGCACATACGCCGCTGGTGAAACAAACAAGGAGCAGGTAATGAGGTGTGGACTCATAGTAGAGTCCAGGAGCAGGTGGTGATATTACCACATACAGGTTTGGGGAAATAAGATGGGGACTCTGTTTGAGTTTGACTACATTTGGTTACAGGTTCATCAAACAGCTGGTATCCAGCTACTGAGGTGCTGTGTACACACAATACTGAGCAGATTAGCAGATGCATCTCGTTTCTTTCCGTGATTTAACTGCTGTTGAAAGAAGTTATAACAGCACAAGTTCCTCAGATGGAACACTTGTTTGCTGCCATTACTTTTTTGGTATCACTTGATGGAAAGCAACTACCTTTATGGTATTTTTACTTGAGTATTTCCTTTTTTTATTTTTTATTTTTACATTGTGTATGCTCAATATACACTGCACTTCTGAGGGAAATACTGCACTTTTTTTATTTATTTGAGGGCCAGTAGTTTTCAGTTGTAAAATACAAAACAAATGATGAGCCTCTGAAACTTAGCAGTTAAAATTAGCTTAGGTGCAATTCTTGCTTTTACTTTTCATACTTATATTTAGCTGATGATACTTTTAAATGCAGACTTTTACTTGAGAGTATTTTTGTATTCTGCTATACTTGACTACATTTACCTAAATAAATAGGCTGCTTCCTCGACCACTGCCCAGTAGTAATTATGGCAATCACTTAGGCTACAGATAACTCTTTCAGTTTAAAAAAAAAAAGGGGGGGGGGGAAAGAGGCTTGGACCGGCACTCAAAGTTGCCATAACTAGACAATTGACAGTCGTGTTGTGCGCCCCTCTCCCTGCCTGGTGGGGCGCATCAGTCTCTCTCTTGCAGGAGGTCATATGGAAGTTGACCTCAGAAATGTTCCTCACACCTCCTCGGCCTCCCCCGCCCCCCCGCGCTCACGCCCCGCACCAGATGGGAAGTGTAGCCGCATTTGCACGCAGGGTTGCAGGCTGTTGCGCTGGCAGTGGGGCTGAAGGAATGAAATATTCATGTAGCCCCAAAAAAAAAAAAGAAAAAAAAAATGAATGGACGCCTCGGGACGGGGAGCGTGCCGATTTAATCAACTAAGACCAGGCCTCATTAAACTGCTGGCGGCGAGGCAGGTCACGGTGATTTTCTTTTACCAGTACTCGACCCCGACTGTTAAACACACACACACACACACACACACACACAGGCTACTATGAGACAGAGAGCGAGAGAGGGGCGCTGAATGCTAAATGTGTCCAAGTCACCGTCATCGCAGCATCCCGGATCTCCCACCGGACAGGTCTGCGCCGGTGCCGGAGCGGTTCCTCTCCTGTAATTGATGACCTAATGCGTGATTAGCTCCTGTGTCGGAGCAGCGAGTCGCGCCGTGAAAGCTCAGTCGCCGCTGCGCGCGGCATATGGGAGACGTGGGTGACACTGGTTGGGACAGAGGTGTGTATAGCTTGTGTGACGGGGGGGGGGGGTAGAGGTGCCAGGGGACAACAGCTGATAGGCACAGGGGCCACGTGACTAAATTTGTAGCCTAATTTACCTATTTATCTGAGTTGATTTTATCTCACTTAGTGGATAAAACCTTAATCTTATTACAACAACAACAACAACAACAAACACAACAACAGTAATAAGGATAATAACAATCACATGGGGACTTTTTGCATTATGACTTGTGTATGTTTTGATCCGCGTTTCTTGCTTAAGGATTCATAAATCGCATCCAGGCTACTTATCGGTTATCTTGGATCTGCTACAGACAGGTGTGTCCCACTCCTTGCCTTCCACCTGTTGGTTTTATTATTCTTCTGCAAATATTCTGCAAAAGGCAGTCCACCTTTTACTGTTTGTTTGAGAACAAACCTCAGTGCTGACAGATCCCTCAAGGCGCAAACCCAATTAAGGCGTCAGTTCCTTATGAGAAAATGTCCAAATTCATTTTCCATGGAGCGGGAGAGGTGGCGGAGGTCCACGGATGATGATGATTATGATGATGATGATGATTATTATACAGCCTTGAATTTGTTCTTAAACCAAAAGTACACAATAGCTCACTAACGTAACCTTTAACATATGCATTTCTGATTTACATCAGAAAACAGTTTGAGCCCAAGTTGTCTAATGTTTAAAGTGACCTACTAATAAATGTAAAAGAGCAGTTTTGTCGTGCGCACTTGTTACTTTATTTATTTATAGAAATGATAAAGGCAACAGACATGCAGCCCAGACTTCACTGAGAACAAGTTCAGATCATCTTTTCCTGAGCTTTTCAAACACATTATGCCACGCTCTTAAATGATTTATTCCTTCGGCTCCCCTCTGTGTGAGAATAACAACAAGGTCGTGATTGAGTTACAATGCACAATAGGAGAAAGAAAAGTCGAGCTTTGTCTAATTGTTCCTTGACAGGGTCAGAGGGGATCGTGCGATTGGCTGCTGCCTCCTGGGGCTGCAGGGCTGTCAGAGCCGCATCGCTGGGAGGGACGCCAAGGTGACCGAGGGGCGGCTGTATAAATTGCTGTCGCGGTGCAAACCGCTCCAGAAACGAGGGTCACCAGCCCAGAGTCTTCCGTGTGACCTTTTCCCTGCCGCGCACGACCACATCGCCATGACAGCGATGACTGCAAAAGCGGAGCTTTCGAGCTGGACGGAGTATCCAGAGGACTTCGGCCTGCTGCAGCAGCGCAACCTGGCCCACTTCAACTCCAAGACTTGGATTTCTTCTAACTCCCCCCGTGCGTTCTCCAGGAGGGACGCGCACGGTGCCGCAGACGCGGGCCTCTCGCTGGAGAAACTTCCCGACTGCGCGTCCGCCGCGTGCGTCACGGAGACGGACTCCGACCAGGCGGCAGAGGGATGCAAGGTGAGCCACTTTGCCCCCCAGAAACACCGGCGCGTCGCAGCCAACGCCAGGGAGAGGAGGAGGATGCACGGGCTGAACAAGGCGTTCGACGAGCTGAGGAGCGTCATCCCTTCCCTGGAAAACGAGAGAAAGTTGTCCAAGTACGACACCCTTCAAATGGCGCAGATTTACATCACGGAGCTGTCGGAGGTCCTGTCCGGCGTGGTTCACCCGGAGTGCAGGAGTCCCAGTCCGGGCGCCTCCGTAGGCCACGTTATAATACTGGGCTCTGCGTCTGACTTGGGGTCAAAAAAATCTACTTCTTCCAACGGCAGCGACGGGGAATCTTCGCACCTCAGCGACATGGAGGAAAATCACAATGGAAGACAGTAACAGAAAACCACTGACTGCTCACTGTTTACCCCGCAGTGTCTTCTGCTAAAGAAGGACCCAGGAGAACCACATTTTACAGCTTGTAGAAATGTTATGCCATGTGAGACAGTCCTGTACATTCTCCTGCATGTACAGCATGTATATAGCTTAGATGTTGCACTGCCAAATGAAAAAAAGCAGGTAAAACTCAAAAACACCTACTGAGATCTTGAATTTTTTTAACTTCCTAAGGCCATGATGGACTCCCACAGGCCTTTTGTTAACGCACTTTATGTCCTAGACCATCACTAAAGACATTTCCAGTGTCATTAGTGACAACTGTCTAAATTAAAAACAATTATTTAGATATTTATGTATAGATTTGGGGTATTTTTTATGAAATTGTTTTGCTACAATAAAGATATACTTTAAACATGAGTGTGGATTTTAAAGTTGCTTTTTAATAATGAGATATTATTTTTAGCCCGCAATACACTGCTGTACACTGAAGGTACATTTCCATATTTCTACCACGTAAAGCAATGTGTCCGTGTCCAACATGCAGCACATGACAGAAAAAAACATAAATAAGAAGAAGCTAACTCCAAAGATGATGTGGAACTCATTGAATGTAACAAGGAAACATGTTTTTCAGCTCATCAGCTAATGGCAGTGTCACATTAAAGAGTAGCAAGTAAGATAGTAAGATAAAATGAGGTATAAGCACCTCAAAATTCTACTTTGAGTAAATGTACTTACATTCCACCACTGCAGATCAAAATTCAAACATCTGCAAGCCAAGATCTGCTACCTAATGTTCCCAGCTGAGGGGATTTCAGAGAAATAAAGACGTTATTATGCTTTATGACAGTCTATCATGGCTAAATTGCTCCTTCTAGTCTGTCTGTTAACTAATAGCCTACTGAGAAAATGTGGGGTTGCCCACTCCGGAGGGAAGAGGTGGCTGGAACTTTGCCAGGTCCTTGGAAATGATTTCTGCCAGCCTGTGTTTAAAACTGCCAGGGGCCTCTGTGGGGCTAACGTGAGTAGAGGAGTCCTCCATCTCATTCATGTCATCCACTGCCTGTGCCTGTGCATTGTACCCTGGCTGGGGGCATGGGTAGTTATTCGCAGGGGGCTGACGCTGGTATCGAGGCTTGGGTGGGGCGTAGGCAACAGATTGGGGAAGGGTGCAGGGAGGAGGCTGGGAAGGAGGCTGGGGAGCAGGCTGAGGTTGGGCCAACGAGACGGCCTGCAGCTGGGGATTTAGGGGAGAATCGGCCATTTTTAAATCCGAATAGATGCACTCTGAATCGTCTGTCTCAGGATTGAATTCCTCTTTTCTGACCATAGGAAGCGTGGCTCTCCTTACGTTATAATAAATGCTGTCCTCCATGTCATAATCCAGTTTTCTGGCCTCCAGAGAATGACACCGTTCGTCCTCATCCTCACCCTCACCCTCACCCTCCTCCTCCTCCTCCTCCTCCTCCTCATCCCCCACAGCCTCCTTGCTGTTAGAGAGATACGGTTTGACAGTGGTGTCATTAATAGTAGAGTAGTGGTTGTCAGACTCGTCCTCAGGATTGTAGACAGATGAGGCAGAGGACCAGTTGCTTGTGGTTGGGAGGATGATAGGAGACTGGTCAGATAACGATCTTCTGTGGCCACCGAGTGGCTTGACAGAGGACACGCTCTCCAGAGAGCACTGCTCTACTATAGCCTGGAAGATCTGGGGACCGTGCGTGGACAAGAAGATGAATCTTCCTTCTCCTGACTCACAACGACGGCCTGCTTCAATGCTGAATCCACCCTGAAATCACATCCATTAACACACATCTTAAAGGAATAGTTTGACATTTTGGGAAATATGCTCATTCGCTATCTTGAGAGTTAGACGAGAGGAAAAATACCACTCTCATGATTGTGTAGGAAGCTACTACCAGCAGCCGGTTATCTTAGCTTAGCATAAAGACATGAATCGGGGATACAGCTAGCCTGACTCAACCAACCAGCTATAACACGTAATAGCAAACATGAAAAAACTATCATGTCTGTGTGCTAACTACATAGCTAACAGCATAGCACAAAGACTGTTAACTGGGGGAAATAGCAACATGTGAAAATGTGACGTAAAAACCAAGTTTTGGTAAAGAATAAACCAAAACAAGATGTAATGTGTTCATTTTTGTGCTTTGGAGGTGCTGGTAGGTGGAATTTGTTGCCTTAGGACAGAGCCAGACTTGCTGTTTCCAGGCTTCATGCTAAGCTCAGCTCAGCTAACCAGCTGCTGGCTTCGTATGTACAGACATGAAAAGGGTATCCATATGCTCTTCTAACTCGAGGAAAGAAAGTGTATTTTCCAAAACGTCAAACTATTCCTTTAAATATATGTGAATGATCTGAAGTGAATGTCAGATTTATCATGACTATGGCGGTGCAGTTCTTTCTGATTTGGGGAGAATTCATCAATACTTTACCTCCACCTGTCCAAATTTGCGTAAGAGCCTGTACGGCCAGCGATAGATGGTGTGTCCAGTATTGATGGCCAGCAGTATCACAGCCTCTTTTTCTGGGCAGACCAGATACTGCCCAGACAACTGGCACCTCCTGGATGCCTCTGTGGTCTGGACAGTCACTTTGTACTGGTTTGGAGGAAGGGTCAGATCTAAACAGGAAAATATTTGTCACTAAGAACATGACAGCACACTGAGGTTACAGCAGCGCAACTACACATGAAAGTACTAGATTTTCCAAATGAGGTCTGAGAAACATCAGCAAAGGAAATAAATGTACACCAAATACATTCTCATACAGTAAAAGTATGATTTATAACTGCTTGGATTTGACTAATCTCTCCATGTGACTGGGCTGCCTAGATATTTTAGGAGAAGTGTAATCCATTAGGAAAAAAACATTTGTGTAAGCCAGAGCTTGATCACGCTAATACATTTTGGAGTTCATATTTGAATAAATTAGTGGCAATAGCTACTGCTCACACATATTCAGGGTTTCTGCTGATGTCTTCAATTTATGATGCCATAACCTCACCGCTGGCTTTTTCCTGTTATTATAATATATTCACTAATTTACTCTTTTAACCGTATTAAAGGATCATTCCAATTCCTTACAACATGGGTCTAATTTTTGTAGTTTCAGCTATTATTTCTTTCGGTTATGACAACAGTGTACTCAATATCCAGTACCAGTCAAAAGTTTGGACACACTTTCTCATTTGCTTTAATAGGAAAGTGATGTTATTTTTTATTTCTTGTTGACTGATCAGCTGCCGATGAGCATTACCGGTTTTCCAAGATGAGTAAAGTTCATTATCCTCCATGGTCAAGCAATTTCCTCTCTCAAAACCGCCTTTGTCTGACTCTCCAGGATCCTTCTGTAAACACAGTGGCATGGCAAACATTACATGGAGTGAACACCACCCTCTTATCACTGTTTATGACTTCAAAGAGGTAAGATGCAAGAAAGGACATCACTTGTGCAAGCATGAGAATTAGAGAAGTCAAGTGGCAGAAGTTACAGATAATGTACTTCCTCATTGTGCTATCTATTTCTGATTGTGAGTAAGGTTCATCCCCACCTAATGATAACACCACACTTGAAAAAGAAAAGGGGAAAGTTGCACTGGTCAAGAGCAGAGAAGTGTGATACCTGGAAGGCTAGAAGACAGAGGGCACTTAGCCAGTCCTGGCTTGTCTCAGAGGCCATGGTGTAGTTGCATTGAGTGGTGTGTAAGTAGAAGGCTTTGCACCCAGCAGGGCAAGACTCCTTTGGAGCAGGGCTGGCGCTGAGACAGTCACTTAGACGCACCACTTTTCTCTCTGGCGTTTTCTGCCGACTGGCCTTCTTCTGGTCACTAACAGGATTGTTGTCAAGTACAGTATAGAGCTCCAACCGCCCCACGCCGGTGGAGCTGGGTTTAAAAAGAACCATCCATATTTTCCGCCATGTTCTCTGTTGTAGATGAAAGCAGGTGACATGGAAAAAGCAACTGTTAATGAATGGCTTCTCAGACACAGTTCTTGAGTTCTTGTATGTCATGTTATATTATTAAGAAGCATGACATTTGTTTCTATTGTTACACAGATGACACTCAGCTCTACATTTCTGTTTTACGCGATGATCTGAGGGTTATTCCATGACTCACACTTTTCTACAGTTAACAAACAAAGCAGATATTATGATTATTAGGGAAAAGGCCAAAAGAGAAACTCAATTCAGCCCTATTTTACTGCCTATTTTCTCAACGCTACATCTGTGGCTTAGAAACGCTGTAATTCTAGATAGTAAATTAAATTTTGAGCACCACTACGCCTTCTACCACTTAAAGGGCATGCAATGTCACACCATGTTTCTCACAGGACATCAGGGTAGAACATATTCACACTTGATTATTTTTATTAATACACTTTTTTAGTATTATAATACTCCCTATAATAATACATAATTGATCTCAAGGTGCATCTCATTGTTTTCAGATGAAACTCATGAATGATCTCAGTGAGTTCAATCAACCCCCCCACAAACTAGCCCTGTGAAAATCTGCAACCCAATTTTACGTTTTGTTAGGGAGCAATACAAACTACACTGAATGGATTTTCACAAAGTGAGTCATACTGATCCAAAATACGATTAACCACACCAAGTTTCTCATCCCTTGAAGACCAGTATTTCCATAACATCTTGAATGGAATTTTTATTCCCAAAGTGTCACATATTACCAAAATTTAGCACAAATAAAATGTATTAGTGACTAGCGATGGAAAAAACATTTAGTGAAACTAATTTATTTAATATGTAACCAGCCTCAGTTATTCACTTCAATATCAATTATTAATTATATTTAATAGAACCAATGCCACATTTTCACTACTGAAGTCACAATTCAGTCTGAAATTACAGCTGCAGAGGCGTTAAATTAAGATGATATGATGAGACACCCACAGTGCACCCACACAGCAACACTGTTTCCTGAAGTTGAAAGTGGTTGTGGAAATATTTATACCTGATAATTCATTGCTTATTTCAGACTAAATCATCTCCACAATAAGAATTTAAAGCAAGTCAATAACCCTAAGCATGTATTGGGGTTACGTGCTTGCAGAGTTACCAATCCCATTAAGCATCTCAAGTAACATTTGACAAAACTGCATTTGCACATTTTAACTAAGCAGCTCTTCAAAGCAAAATGTTTATTAATATCCATCTATTGATTTGATAAAAAGGAGATACAATGTTCACATTTTGCTGATGTATGCTAAATTTGTAAAATTTCTGTAGAACTTACTTTTCCAAACTTGACCCCCTGAAGGTACGCCATCCCTTCCTTGAAGATGACATCCATGCTTGTAAGCTTGGTCTGTGAATCTCTCACTCTAGTACACTTGCTGCTTTGTGGTCACAATGCAACTCCCCTACAGAATAAAATGATTTTTTTCTATGCCCCTAGAATAAATGTTTCCATTACGTCACTCGCTGGTTTCATTCTGTTCTCTAGATCACTCATCTGCCGCTACGCTGTTGCAAAAGAAAGAACACACATCTTGTTTTGCTGTTTTCTTGAGTCAGACTTCCCTTTGCATTATTCCGCCTGTTTTAGCAACTTCCTCACCGTACAAAACCGACACCCTTTTTTATTTGTCCAGAAAGAGCATAACAGATCACAGAAGATATTGTGGTTTTATTTACAGTTAAGTATCAAAAATGTATGTTACAAAAGTCACTCATACATACAACAAGTATGACTGATAAAAAAAATAAAATAATTATCTGACAGATCCAACTATGTTCCGTAGTAAAAAAAATTCACTTCCTCTGTTACTGTAACTGTTGTTTCCTCAGAAATGTTTCTCATGAAAACATGTTAGAAGTCCATTGAACTATGAGCCAGATAGTCTTTTCGCCCGATGTTGGTGACTTGCTTGGTCTGCATGGCCTCCAACTTTGGACAGTCTGTAATGCGATGACCCAGACCACCACAAAATGTACAGCCCCTCTCTCCTGTGAACACACAAGAATCAGGCGTGTTAGAAAGGGTCTGCAAACACTCCACACTTTAAAAAGGAAACACAAAGTTATTACAGAGCAAGCCACCAGTAGAGAGCGTGTAGAAAAAGAGATGTGAACTTGATCTGGTGCCAACAACTCACCTCCAATGTCCAGCATGGTCTCGTCTCCTGTCTGGAGCACCTGGAGGACTGGAGGAACCTTCTGCTTGGCTTCAACTAGCAGGGCTTTCAGGTCCATCAATACTGACTCATCTATGGGGAAAAGACATACACTTATTGTCGTTTAACACTGAACTACTAAATTCACTACTCCTATACAGAAATTAATTAGATTTTTGTCTTGACTGGTTTTTCTTCTTACCACAGCCTTTATTAATGAACGTTGTGGCAATACCGGTCTTGCCAGATCGTCCAGTTCTTCCAATTCTATGGACTGAAACAAAACCATTTCAACAAACCGGCGTGAGCTTAAAATGTACCAATTTTAAGGAGGCCTGTACTTATACACACACACATACATATATATATATACACACACACACACACATATATATACACATACACACACACATATATATACACATACATATATACATACATACATATACACACACACACACATATATATATTATATATCAGAATCAGAATCAGAAATACTTTATTAATCCCTGAAGGGAAATTGCTTTTTGATACAGTTAC
>JAVQJD010056654.1:0-10348 GCA_036023655.1 Nannoperca australis
GTTTCCTCTCTTAAATCTTTCCAGACTTAAATCAACTGATTTATGCAATGAAATCACATAATCCTTAACACACACACACAGAAGGCCCAAATGCAAATTTATACATATAAAAAATATAAATATATAAAGCCCAAAGAGTCTTATGGTGTTTTAATGGCAAGAGTGATGATTTCTCGTGGGCTTCAGTGAGACACCAGGTCGAGTGTAAATGCATCTCGTTACAGGTGCGTCCAACGTTTTCACTATCAGTTTCTGCCTTAGCCCTGAGAAACAAAAGGAAAAGTCTGTTTCATGCTCGTCTGGATGTACAGTAGGATCTTTTTCATATGAGGGGACATTTAATGCGTCAGGACAAGAATTCATTAATCGCACAGTTCTCGTTTCGTCTGGAGGAAACGTTGTCGCGCCTCCCTTTTTGTCCTGTCTCGTGATTTTCCTTCTTGGTCGGTCTCCGTTAATCTCTCTCTCTCGCCTTGTTAGAATAATACTGTGCCCTTTGCATGACTGTTATAAGCTCTGTATACAAAGACGACGATGTTAAGTGCCACACCAGCCGGGCTGATGCGCCGGGAGAGCGCCCAGGCTCTTTCTGTTCTACCTGTTTTTTGGTGCATCACACTTCCCAAATCACATGGTGCTTTCTGTCCTCTTTCTTTGTGTTGCTTCAGCGTTCCCTTCGTCTTCTCTGTTTTTTTTCCTCCATTTTCGTTGTTAAAGTCTACAGATTTCAATCTCCTCCGTTTTGATTTTTTTGCCAAACTCCATCTGCATGCTAAGACGTCTTGTTGTGGTTGCAAATAGGAGAATAACCATATAATCTGTATGTATACCAATCGCAAAAACCACAACACATGTTGTTTCCTGAACCTAAGAAACAGGATCCAGGCGTACTACAGTTCAAATAATACTCAAACGTAACAGATTGTTTTATATTTTATCTTTTTGTTGCTTTAAATTGCACATTTTCAGGCTGAAAACAGTTGGCAGAGTCAGAACCAGCTGACGCCTGCAGGATCACAAAGTAACCGTACACAACTGCAGCTGAAGTCAGAAACTGCTCATTTAAAGACTGTTGAATTTGGAGATTTTATTTCAAGCAAAAAGGAATTAAGACTTTAAAAGCTTATATATAAATAAATATATATAAATATACATATATAAAGTGTATGTGTGAGTGTGGAAAGACAAAACAAGCCAGAAGCACCGAGGCTTCCTCAACCAACCGTGTCATTTAATGTCAGTATCTCTGCAGCGTCTAATGGCATTTCAGTGTGTTTACAAGTGCGGCCTCAGATGTATTCAGTCGTCATCGTACACGTAGCCTTCGGCGAGGTTACAGCGCGGCAGCTCCAAAAGATGAAGCTTGTGTGTGAACGTGTGAGTGACCTGATGAATGAGACAAAGTAGATTCAGGTCAGAATCCACCTGAAGGGATTCTTCTGGCTTTGCTGGCAAATTTAAAGATTCAAATTTAAAGTGAGACCATTGGAGAAGAATGTGTGGCTGAAGTATCGTGGGAGCTGTGAACTCATGATCTTTGTTAAATGTTTCTGCCAGGAGACGAGTGAAGCTCAACTCCACTTTTGATTCCCGCTCTCCATTTGCGTACATGTCTGTGTTAAATCACAGCGGACAGAGCCAAAGAACCACAGTTTAACTTTTTTCTTTTGTTCTGGCTAAAAAACAAACGTTACATTGAAACTGAGTCGAGGCTAAGAGAGGACGCTAATGCTCTGCTGAAATGCATTAAAGCCATAATCGGTCAGTCTGTTGCACCTCTGACCACACCCACCAGTGATGTCACGGTGTACCGCCTCACCCTGGACTACACGCTGACGTCACTGCAGCCAGATTAGACGTTAAACCGCAGGAGGGCAGCAAAAACACAATGTTCAGATGCAGTTCAGTTGCTCTTTCAGACTTCAGATGAATAAAATGTAATTATCTGAGTAAGTTAGTGAGCCTGCTGAGCTACGGTGATAAATGTGTGTTCGTGATTGATCCTCAGAAGTTTTCTGGAAAGAACTATGTAATTTGGTACTTTAATTGTAGTTGAATTAGAGACACTGTCCAATTGAACTGCAACAAATGGTCATTTTCAACATCGTCCAATCTGTCAAGTATTCTTTTGGTTGTTTGGTTTAAAAAATAAAAAATAAACTTTCAAAATCTCTCAGAAAGGTCAAAAAGCAAGATATTAAATCAGCAGATCCTCATATCTTGAGAAGCTGTAATCAGCAGATGTCTAGTAAATGACTAAACGATGAATTATTCATCAGAATACTTGATCAGATCAATTCATGCCAGTTAATTGCTAAGATAATGTAACTTAGTCCAAAATGTGCAGTTTGTCTCCATGCAAGCATAAATTACATGACGCATGAAAAATAATCAAGAAATCCAGTCTAAAGAGTTTAAATGAAAATCAACAACCGCTTTTAAACTTAACACATTTAACTCAACTGTATTTTCCAGATCGTTACGCAGTTCTTTCCATTTTTAAGAAAATATGAGGAAATAACAGACCTGTAAAAATAAAGCGAAACCAGACATTTTTTAAATAAATTTATATATTTTTTTAAAATAATAATTTTTCCCTGTTTGCTCACACCCAAACAAACTGGTTTTGTTGGTTCCGTCGACAGAGATTTAACTCATATAATGAAAAAAAACTAAAAGGACGAAGTTTATGACCAAACCGCCATTGCAGAAATTGCAGAAATGACCGTTTTTGCACTCGCGAATTTCACCTTCGCAGACGTCGAACGTGAGGTCGAGACTCGTCTGTCCCGGTCCTCCTCACACTCGCTGTACACACGATTATTAAATGCACTTGCTTCTACAGTAGTTGGGATGGGACTTGTAATCCGAGGTGCCTGTCGGGACTTGACTTACCTGTAGATACTTTGGGGTGGGGGGGGGGTTAATTGGAGCATCAAGGGCACTGGAAACTCTTACTGGGGATTAGTTGTATAAAAAAGCTTCTGCTGAGTTCTTTGTGCAACCTGTCTGTTTGTGCCTTTTTTGATAGTCTTGATATCCAAGATTTGATGTGCAGCTTTTGTTTCGTCGGGAATCCGTTGTAATCGCAGTATACGCGCTTAAAAATGAACACAATCAAGTCGGCGGGTGGGAGGGATCACGGGGGGGTATCTTTCAGTTATGTACATTTTTTAAGAGATTTGCTGCCACAGCTGTGTGATTTGTGACTGTATTGAAAAGATGAAAAGCAAACATTTATATTTTTTGCATTACCCTTTTTTCTTTGAACCTTATTTTTTTTTTTTTTTTTTGATGTTTCTGAGCAGATATTTTTATTGTAAAATGAATGTTATGTTTCTATCAGACACTAATCTCGTTTGAGTTGTCTCCAGTGGAACTACTTCACTCTGTATGTTTTGATCAGTATAAACCTTTAATTGTGTAGTTAACATTTCTGAAAGTAAAAAAATAAATAAAATAAAAAATAAGATCCTTGGTTGTGTTTTTAAAGGTTCCTGTGTGACCTGCCATAGAAATTGTTTGAATTGATCGGTCAGTTTTATTTTGCTGTCGTGTGAAGGATTTGACTTGAATGAAGCATCTCTTTGCTATTATTAAAGACTGCCACTTTGACACAAGAACTTTGTTTTGGTTTTTTAATGGGTTTTTCTTTTTGCAACTCTGCCATGACATTTAAATAGACGTTCATTAAAAACACTGTACCTTCATTAACCTCTCTGTGAAGTGTCTTTTGTGAGCTACAGTTCAAGAAAACACAGATTTCAGAAGCGTCGGAGACTTTAACTGCCGTCAGGGTCAATAGCAAGTTCCTTGCAGCGACGCAGTATATACCATTTTTAAACGTGTTAAATGCAAAGAGGGAAACTTCTTAATTAAAACTTGTGTGTTACTCCAAGAACATGAAATGTGGCTGTTATTGGCAAGTCTTCCACTTTTCATTGTATTCTCCTCTTAAAGGAACAATGTGACATTTTGGGTTAAAAAGGCAAACTCACATTTTTGCCAAGAGTTAGAGGAGATACCACTCGAAGCTACAGCCTTTTAGCTTAGCTTAGCATAAAGACTGGCAACAGGGGGAAACAGCTAGCCTGGCTCTGTCCAAAGCTAACAAAACCCAACAACTCTGTGCACCTCTCAAACTCACTCAACATGTTTCCTGTTTCCAATCTTTATGTTAAACTAAGCTACGTATCTTCTGGATGAAGCTACATGTTTACATACAGATATTAGAGTGGTATCAATCAGCTTCACCAACAAGAAAATGTGTATTTCTCAAAATGTCTAAGTATTCCTTAAAAGGTCAAAAACTCCCAAACTCAAGTTTTTAACTTGAAAAAGTCTGTGTTTTTAGTCAATGAGTCCTTTTACAGAGTTTTACAGATTTTTAATTCTGGGGATGACGAGAGGACTCGTAGTGCGTCCCTAGATTTTGATCCCACACACCTTTTTCAGAAAGACTTGGCTGGAACGGACACGTGTAAAGATCTCCATAGAGAAAGTAGCATTTTAAAGAGGGGTGAAGGGTAAATGCATGTCAGAGAGGTTTGATAACTTTCTTTCTTTTTAATTTATTTAGGACGATGCACATTAGGCAACAGTTCTGTAACTGTGCTAGCTGTGCTTTGAAACCAATGAGGTGATGGTGAAACTGAAGGTAAAAGCACATTTAAACTCTCTTTTAATAGCTTGTCAGTTTAGTTTTGGGTCAAACACGATGCAGAGAAAATGATGAATCATCAGGGGGAATTTTGTCTTTTAAAGCTGAAGTTAATAAATTATAATGTCCAAGAGATATTCATACTGTGTGTAGCCGCTTTACATCCCAGTGTCCTTCAGGGGGCGCTGTTGCATCAGCTAATAACATCTACTGCAGTCTTTCCTTTGTTCAGTCAGCAGTCTGATTCATAAATTGATGCCATTCACATTTCTTTTGCTACAACAAGGTCAAACTTCAGGTAATTCCCTTTGATTTTAAAAGTTTGACGCGAATGTGAGATTGATGCTCTCAGATTATCGATCATTACAGATTTAAGCGTAGATCTGTCACACAGTATAACTAATCAAAATAAATACAATGAAAGCGGATCAAAAAGAAAAGAATGCAAAATGAGCTTTAAGAAAATGTTTACTTATAAAATTGTTTTATAATTATATTCTATTTAAAATATATATTTTAACCGTGACATAAATATATGTGTTAAAAATACAGCAAACACGAGTATTAAACATCAACTGTATTGATTTTTGGAGGCTTTGTTTACTTGCTCTTCTTGACCACGTGCTTGCAATGCGGCCACGCATGCGCACCATGGGGTATTGCATTTTGCACGCGTCTGTGTCGGTGACGCGCACAGCCAAAAACAACCCTCAGCCACGCGAGCGCGCTGTCCACCAGAGTCTGGCTGCGGCCTGATTGGCTGTGGATCTCTAGCCCCGCCCTCAATCGCAGCGGATTGGTCAGACGGCGAGTCTTCTTCTCACTGATTGGACGCTATTTGTAGAACCGGCTGTGTAGCTAGGCTGCTGCTGCCTTCACGTACCTCTCCAAAGATCAAATTTAAGAGCTTTACAAAATGAAGACGTGCTTTCAGTTGTTTTGGTCGGAAAAAGCAGCTAAACGGGATCCACAGACTGTTTTCTTTTACTTAGTGGCTGTTACAAAAGCAACGTGACAAGTAAAAGCTGAAAAAAAAAACGCAAATCACCTCACGACAAATGGGTTTAAAGTTTCCAAACATACTTTAAAGCCTAAATTGCACTTAAACAACTACAAAACAAATGTTTTTTTCAACCCTGAAACTGAAAATAAATTCGATACTTTTGTTGTGTTGTTTATTGTCTTTGTTCCGTGTTGAATGCTTTCTTGTAGGTAGTTTACTTCATGTTTTCAACTAAACCATCACAAAGACCACTGAGCACCTCCATGCGCTGAGGAAGACAACCAGATGTGGCTGAAAGCTTCAGAAACAAGTAAGTTGTATCTTTTTTTTTAATCAGATCTTTTATTTATTGTTGATTTAAAGTTATACATTTTATTTTAATGAAATATTTGTATATAGAATAGTTTCATGTTTTGGACTATAGATTGTGGCTGTTTATTGTCACCAGTGCTTTACGTGTTAAATGGCTGCCTGCAAACCAGGTTTCCTTTTTATAAGAAAACAATGATGAAGTTGTCGAGAAAGACACGTTGCTCTTGTGCGCTAAAGTGCCAAAGTCTTATTTCCTACAGCACGTAAATGCATCACCAGTAGATGGAAATAAAACTCCGCTTTTTCTGCACTTTTTGTTGATGTTTTAGAGGAAGCCAGCTCCCACAGTTCACCCCAAGACAAGAGGAACCCCGCGGACGGTCTTGTCTGACGGGCCCGGGTCCGTGCATGTGTTTGTGCATTATTCAAAGCGCGCTGCGCATCACGGAGCTCTTCAGGACTTGAGTATAAATAAGGCCGCAGACGGGACAGCTCGGCCTGCTGCTGTCGGAGAGCTCCAGGTACAGAGGTTAACCCTGCTCCAGCGTGCACACACTCTGACCCGCCTCTCGGATGGGACTCTGCTCAGACCGGACCGCAGAAAGTCGTTATTTATGAACGCAGTGAGCAGCTCTGGTGTTTCTGGAGACTCGACCTGCAGACAGACTGCTGCTGCCTTCATGGGACGCTGAAGGTGTCGTGGTTCTTCTTATCTTTGTTGCTAATGCCCAGAATCCTGCAGCTCCAGCGGAGAAAGCGATTTCTTCCCCGGGTTGTTTTGGTTTCCGAGGGGGGGAAGGCGAAGAGGCTTTGGGGTGAGTGCAGAGCCAGTGACCTGCTGGAGGACACGCGTGTCACAATAACCACTGGGATAACTGTAACGTGTGTGTGTGTGTGTGTTTGCAGCTGTTATTGTGGTATTTTATGCTTTATATTCTGTTGCACCAAGGGATTTGTAGTTTTTTCTATTCACATGGCAATTAAATCACAGGATTATCCTTATTGTGTGTTGGGATGCATGGAGAGCCTCTAAACTATGTAATGCATAACAGACACTTTCTATATTTGACTATTCTGGTGACAACCTTGTCATATCTGCATAATACTCTAAGAAACTGAAACCGTATTTCTGTCGTGGTTTATGGTCTGTTTTAGTTTCCTGTTCCTCTGCGGTGACAGTTCAGGAGCACGTAGGCCCACAATAACATGCTTGCATTAATTCCAAGCTTTCAGTGGCTGCTTTCTTTAATAAACGTGTTCTGCGATTCAAGAGCAAAAACCACAACATGCAGCTCCGTCCCGCAGTTAATCTGCGTTATCTGTCTCCTCTTTGGCTGCACAACTCGGTCAGCTTTTTCTAGTGGGAATGGGGGGGGGGGGTTATGATGCCACGTGAACAGGCGACAAAAACACAGCGAAGGGATGGATTTCGTAACGCTCACGCGCGCACGGCGCTGCCCGCACCTCCGGGGGAAGCTGCAGTGTGCGGTGTTGAGGCTCTGGTGAAGCAACACATGAGAGGGCTTCAGGCTCCTGCTACATAACGAGGCTCCAACTCTTTATTTCTTTCTTTATGAAAGGCAGTAAAAAAAAAACATGTATTTATTAAACCAGTCCGTGATGTGTTGCTGAAGTTTTGAGGCTGACGCGCGTCCTCGACGTCAGGACAGCAAGGGTAGGACGAGGGCAGGCTGCTGTGGGGGGTGTATATATATATATATATATATATATATGATATATATATATATATTTTTATTTTTTTATTTAATGACATCATTTATGGCATTGTAGTTCAGATGTGGGTCTGTTCAGTGTCGGGATGATGCAGCACTGACACATAAACAGTGCAGCAGAATGGGGGGGGGGGCGATCAGGCTGCTGTTTTTTTAAATTTCTATTAATAAAATAATGTAAGAATTCCAGCTTTGTCTCTCACACAAAGCCTAAATACACCTGAGGGATCCATTGATCTGGTTTTATAATTAGCTAATGGGGGCAGGCTTGTTTCGGCGCTGTGCGGCTGTTTTTCAGGAATATTCATCCCATAATATTCTGATAGTGTTTCCATGGTGCTCGTTATGACTTGTGTTGACCTTTTGCTGCTTTCTAGTGTTTCTGCTTTCATGTGTTGTCCAGATAATATCTGATCGTGTCAGGATGTCAGGATCCTTTTTCTTTAAAGGATTTTAACCCACAATGACACTTAAATCCGTCCACATGCTGATCAATCTATAAATAATCGATCGTGAAATCGGTCGTTTGAGTGAAAAAAGGAACAGAACTCAAATATCACCTTGACTTTAAGCATGCCAAACAACAACAATGTCATTTTCCCCTCGGAGAGAGAAGAGGAGTCGGATTCATATTCTCATGTATTTATTTACACATCCGGGTACCTGCGCGCTCCCCTCCTCCTCTGTGTGGCGCGTTCATGCCGCATGGGAAATAATCTCTTCGGCTATAACAAAACAATAACTTTCAGAGCAACTAAAATACATGATTTCATTTCTTGCATGTGGTAAATAACTCTCTACTGTGTCGCACCTTTACACACAGATGTGTGATGCGTTTAAGTTCAGATTTTACAGCAGACTGAACATTACAGGCAACAAAAAATAATTATAAAAAAAAAAAAGAAAACTTCTTTATTAGATAAGTTGGATAACTTGAAACCTGAAGTGAATCACATCTGGAGGAAAAACTCAAAGGATATTTTATTTATAAAAAGTATTTCAAAGCAGCACTATTAAGGTGGTTTATGAGAACAGAATTGAGCAACAAAAAACAATATAAACAACAAAAGAATTGTTCTGGAAACAAAGCAAAGGAAGTAAAGATATTTCCAAGAGCAATAACTTTTAGAGGAACTCATGTGAGATGAGAAACTTTATTGATCCTGTTACTGGGAAACTGAAGCACCACAACAAACAAAGTCTAAGAGCAGATGCATCGCGTAGACAAGCAACCATAAAGACTAGAATACAATACATATACTATGTACAGTACGAATCATCGAACACTCAAATAAAAGTGTACTGAGACAAAATAACCACAAATAAAGTGAGGAGATAAGGACATTGTTATAAATAAGTTGTAAAATTACACTTTAGGGAATGAAATAAGATTGAAAGTAGTAGAAAATACTTAAAAACATTTAAAATAATACATTTAACACGACATCTATAGAAAGAGTAAAGAAAAAAACATTTTTTCCACCTGAACAAGTCTCTCAACTTGGCTTCAGACTTTCCCACGGGAGCCTGAAGGCAGCGCAGCCACCCATTGGTCTGCCCCAGCTGTCATTCACAGCTCCATCTCCCTCCCACGTGCTGACGTTTCCGTACCAAAGTAACCAGGCCAGTCCATTACGCACACAAAAGACACAACAAAACCCCGTGCAGGGAAAAATGAGATCCGTCAGCACCCAAAGGACACAACAATAAGTTCCCATCTGGCAGCATCACACATGGACCAGAGCCCGGGACGACGACAATCATTCATTTAACTCCAGGAAGGAAAAAAACAAGACATCTCTGTTTCTCCAGCACGCTGCGTCCTGCTCAGCTCTGACCCGGGCGGTGAGTACAGCAGCGGTGTTTACCTGAAGAACGGCAGCACACACGGTTCTGCTGTTGTGCTGGATTCACGGGCTGCACCAGGCTCGGAGAACAAACCCAGACCAAAACAGCCAGCAACAGCGACACTGTTGCACTTGAGCTGTCGTCGTGCTCTTTGTTGGGGATCAACACAGTTAGAAAGAGGAGGTGGGGGGGTACAAAGAGGAAGGAGTGGGCTTGCAAAAGCCTTTAATGTCGAGGTTAACTTGTTAAGAATGAAGGAAACACCGTGAAGACGCATGTTGTGTTGTTAGATTCCGTGGTCTTTTGTCTGGACACGTCTTCCTGCCTGTGGTTCCCAGAGACGCGCAGTGTGCTGCCTCTTTGTTTTCACTTTGTCAGCTGTTGCGTCCCCGTCGACTCACCTCACGTCTCCTTTCAAATGTCATTTCAAAAAGTACAAAACCTTGTTTAGCAAATAAACGTCGTTTAAATCCTCTTTTTTTTTTTTTACCTGCTACAGGTGATGAAGAAGGCTGGAGCACAGGAGACACTCACTGTTCAGCCAGACCATTATTTCTTAGGATTCAAAGCAGCATGTGAAGTGTTTTTCAGGTGTTATTGTGAAAAGACAAATGCAGAAAACGTTCAAGTAACAGCATAAGAAGTGACCACAAATAAGCACCAACACAAACAACAAGCAGCTCCACAGACACTCACTTGCCCTTATTTGGTAATTATGAAGAAAAAAGTGTGTGGGTGTGGGTGTGTGTGTCTTGGAGGGGGGGGGGTTCATTGAAAAAAACAGCGTGAGAT
>JAVQJD010056686.1:0-11715 GCA_036023655.1 Nannoperca australis
GTATTATCTTTAGTCTTTTGTCCTCTACAAAAGGAGAGGGGAGTAAAGAAAAATTTAAACCTTAAAGTTGCAAATGTCTAATGAATATGTGACGGAATCAAAACTTCCAGGCAGGATCATTCAAACTACATTTTACATAAATCAACATTTGTTTCTATATTTCATTAGAAATATAAAACAGGTTTGTCCTCCCTGCTGTATGTAGGTTCTTAATCCAGTGTTTTATGAACAATGAGGACAGCTTACTCATACATACATTCATGTAACCAAAGTGCAAAGACAGCAGCAGGTCCAAACTTTGTGCAGTTCACCATTCAGGTCTTACATCAAAATGATTTGACTTTAATGGCCCCTCCTTAGACTGGTATTTGTAACCTGTAACAAACTGTTCTTCCTCTTGCTTGCAAGGTGCAAAGGCCCACACACAGTCAATTAGTAACTTCACCTCCACTGATGTTCAAAGGTTAGGCCACAATACACTGTGAGTTTGTGAAAATAATATTAATATATGTGACCCAAGATGATTTGTACAAGCATAATTTAGCATGTGTGTTATAGTTCAATTTAGCACATAGACAGACGAAATATAAAGTTTACAGTACTGGCAGTATTACCATTCTCATATGACAATGAGAGGGGGAGCTGAATGAACTTGAACCTGCTAAATGACGGACAAAAAGAGAGGGAAATAACAGAAAGTATATGTTTATACAGTATGTTTGTGTTATGACGTTCCCCAAACCTCCGCCTTCTTAAAGTGGAGCAGGGGGAAGGTTAGAGAGAGACAGAAGAGAAGGAAAGAGAAAGAGAAAGAGTGAGAGAGAACCTAAGAGCCATTAGGGCTTCTATGGGACTTTTCAATCCTGGTTCTGGATCCAAGTTTCAGTCCTGCTCAGTCATCCTTAATGGGATCCTCCCAGCCACAGGAAGACACAGAGCTCCCATCTGTGCCTAAATCCTTGCCAAAGCACTTGACTATACTAACGGTCAAAAATCTGTAAAGGAGACAGTTACCTTTTTGTAAGCATGATTCCATTTGCTATCTCAAGTCCAGGCACGGCTGCTCTTCTGTGGACTTCACTTGACTCCTTGTTGAGTTGCAGGAGATGACATACATTAAATAGAGATGGTGACATCTTGTTAGACAGTCTATGAGGAAAGACATGGACAAGTGCTGTAGATCTACCAGCGCTGCCTTTCCTTTTACTTGGAGCCTGGGGCTAATCTCAGCCTCAGCAGGCTTGTGTGACATCCTTGCAGAGAGTCCAAAGGCCACTCTTTTTATCATGACACACATGGCTTCTCTGTGTCTTGTGTTTCCTTGGCCTGTGAATCCATGGCAACAGCAGCGTGAATGGTCTATTCAGGATGCCCTTCACTACACCCCCTGCCTCTGAAAATATAGATCAGCAAACAAATTGCATAGTTGGTTTGGTCCAGGTTTATTAGACTTGGTCCCAGGTGGTGAACATAGCCCAACGGTTTAATCTCAGGGGAAAAGAACAGGGAAAGTGCTGTTTGTGCTCCAAGCAATCCTCTGTTATCTTAGCACAAACTGGTCTCCTCCGAAATTCATTCATTCATTCTCTGGAGTGCAAAGCCAATTATTTGGTTATTGAGCAATGATAACTTGCTCTAAAATGTAACCACTTGTTTTCAGAAATCTAAATATAATATTTTTAGGGAGTTTATTCATACATTTGATGCTAAGAACAGATATTTGTGTTACAGTAATGAAGCTTTATCGATGTAGCATTCTCTATTTTTGTATGAATTAGGCTAAGATTTGAAGTAAAAACATTTGTGCTAAATGTCATTTGTGTGTTGTAACTGAAATATTTAACACTCTAGATTCCTTGAATATGGTGATGCAGGTTCACAATGCAGAAATTCTTACTTGAATTCTTGAATAGTAAATTCTACATCCTACGCCCAACACTTCCTCTTAACATTTGATTGTGAAACATTTGAGTCTGTTTCTCTCAGTCTCAGTTTGTTTTTGAGAAGTTTTGGCCAGAGGATCCATCTGAATGGATCACAATCCAGATGTTGTCTGGTAGGACTCTGATGCTCTTTGGACAATTCATCATTATGACCCCACAGAAAAAAGCAAAGGAACAGCATCATTTCTAGCCCAATGTAATAACATTTTATTTATGTGTTTGAAACTATCTTGATTTGTTGTCTGTTAATGGATCTGCAATTAAATGATCTGACACTCTTCATTTAGAAAAGGAGTTGTGAATATCATATAATGTTTTGATGTTGGAGATTCTCCATCAACAATTAAAGACAGTTACAAAATTGTGTTTTTACACCTAATGTACATATTCATGTCATGTATCCTAATGAACCTATGTCTAACATGTCTGCACTGCTTAGAGTAGATTTGTGGCCCTGATCTGGTCTTTTCATTTGGCTGGCATCTTTATACCAATGTTTTTAACATGAGGACTGAGTTAATTTTACTGGCATTATTCAGTAGAGGTTAACACAATGGATTCTGGTTTATAGTTTCACTCTCTCATGACCTATTGTAGAGAAAAATACCACGGGCTAATTTTCCTACGACCACTCTTTTTTCAGAAGCCACAATTGCTGGCTCAACAGTATGACAACTCTGCTAGAAGTTCAGCTTTTTGAGGGATTGCTTTCCCAGCATTCTGCTGTACATTGAGCAATAAGGTTACATCCTCTGCCAACAGAAACTGTGGATGTAAAAAAGGGAAATGATCACTTGGTTGCACATTCGACCCAAAGAATATTGCATTGGCAAAACACACAAATCATGCTTGCAGACTTTAATAAAAACTAATTTATTTTACGGCCTATATATTTTAATTTCCTGGAATGTCTTGAGAGACTGACATGAACACGCGCTCATTTCTTACATTTACAGTTATATTTCTGTGTAAGAAGGAATAATTGGCTCTCAAAAACTACATTATCATATTTTGCTTTGCTTGCCAGCTTTGGCTATGGCATAATAGTTTGTGTATGTCAATATGAAAAAGCTGTCTGCTTATCTACCTGTGTCACAAAAACATTTTAATAAATGTATAGTGGGACACTACCACACACATACTGCATGCCATGTCATTTACATTTCGAAAGCAATGTGTGTCCAGATCATTAGTGTAGGTGAAAGTTCATTCCCTTAAAGTAAATTGTGGATATCCACCAGTAATCTCTAACATAGGTAAATAAATCAACAAGATTTATAATCACATGAGAAGAGAGAATGTGAAGCACACTGACTGAGAGCATATGCTAATTCATGCTACGCATAATTCAAAAACATTTATGTTGAATAGATTGTTATTGAGTAAAAAAAAAAGTTTAATTTCTGCCTTGAGTTCAGAGTGTTCTGATTGGCTGAGAGGAACAAGTGTATAACACGCAGGACTGACGTTAATTTACAAAGACGAATGATGTGGCAAAAATCAAAGGGCGAATAGAAAGAAATAGTTCCAGGTTTACATTTGTTCTTATAGATTTGTATGTGAAGTCTTGTGCCGCTGTTTTGCGTTTCAAAGAGACTATTAAACACTGTACATTTTCCAATGAAATAGTAATTATACACGGCATAATGCACTTTTTAAAAAGTGTGACTGCGTATTCATCCGCCTTATTGAATGCACTTCCATTTCCGGGATGTTTTCTCTGCTGACCAACCTCCACCGCCATTGCAGGTCCAGGGAGTCGGTGTAGTGGCAGTCAGTCGTTAGCCAGGGGAAGCTCGCAAGTAAACGGTTTAGGGACAAATAAAAAAAGTACCATCACACTGACAGCACGTTTTACACAAGGCTTAGAACTAAATCATTTGGACTTAAGACTAGAAGCTCCCTGGCTGTCCGGCTAGGATCTGAGAGAAGAAGCCGTAGTTTGTTAGCATTAGAAGAAACCGGAGGAGAGGGAGAGAGGAACCGCCATGGCTCAGATCCTGCCTATTCGCTTTCAGGAGCACCTGCAGGTATGTGGATGAATGAATGGTTAAATTGTTAGGTAAAGTGTGTATTTCGGTCCCAATCACTACGAGATTATCAAAGGCTCCAGTGACTTTTCAAACACAAGTTAAGGATTGCTAACAAGCTAAGTTAGCTTTTGCGAGCTATGCTAACTAGCTTGGCAGGGTGGATGACGTTTATCTTGGATAGCATCTAGCCTTCTTGCTAACACTAGCCACCCGTGTTCGTTATATAAATGACAAAAGTCTGCAATACACAATCAGAAGGTACATACGTTACATACTGAAGTTAAGACGTAATCAGAAACGTGTTTAGTTTCTTATCTAACACGTTTTGTCGACTATGAACACATTCTCAGAAAAAAGTATTTGTTTTCTCGGAGTAACGTTGCACACCGCTGTAGTGCGAATGGTCTCTGTCAATACGTCGATACGGATGATTGTTAGAACAACTATACATTAAGTAGTTATTCATTATCTTATTATTTGAACCGACATGGTAGAATCGCATTTTGTAACGTTACGCCAATTGCCTCCACGTAGTAATGTGACAGCTAAATGAAAAGTGAAAATATGTTCACTTTTACATTTCACTTCAATTTATGCGTTGAATGTTGTGTAACATGCATCGTCCTATATAACTTGAAAAGTGATTATCCGACCTGAGGAGAATAACACATTGCCTGTTTGTAGAAGTGGTCATGTGGTGTGTTGGCTTGTAACCGATTACCCATGTTGAATGACTTTACCAAAGTTGGCTGAGGCTCAAACGTTTACTGAAAATGTCCTGTTTCTCGGTGAACGTTTCTTTGGGCAAAGTCTTCCTTTTATATGAAAGTAATAAAGCTGGTATTATACATTTAAAAAAATACTAGACACATTTTTTCCCTCGATTAGGAAGCCATAGTTGCTATCTGGACTGCACTTCTTGGTTTAAATAGCCACACCTTTACCTTCACCTGATAAAACCTGGCCATTTGGTCAGGTTGAGGAAGTGGAAACATTCATTGCTTTCCCAAGCTTATGGATTCAGTCTGGGCCTCTGTCTTTCAAAATGCAATGAATAAATTATAGTGACTTTTGGTGTTTCAGCCAAGCTTCAAATGAGAAATGTGATACGTCTACCTGTTGACCTCAAGAAAATTATTATTATTCAGTCTCTTTATTTCTATTCTACTCTAGCTTGGTCTGAACACAAAAAGCTTTGGGCCATACGAGACTGAATATAGGCAATTTACTTGTCATCCAGGCAGTTTTTATTGTTTCTCTAGTTTTCCCTGATTTGTCTGTCTCTGCTCAATGCTTAGTAATAATAACATTGTTTGATCACGTTCACGGAGAGGTCAGGGTCAGGACCATTGGAGTTGATTGTGACTTTCAGTATCTTGCTCAGTGACAGCTTAGCAGAGTGAGTCAACCCCCCACCCCCAACACACACACACACACACACACTCTCACTCTACTTTAAAACTGTCACCCTTCCTACAGATAGTGATGTTGAGTAAGGTATGGTTCTTTTTAGCTGTTGATAATGTTAAAACAAAAGATGTGTAATTCCTGACCAAAGTCACAGTGCAGCACAGTGGGCTATTGCCATCGTAGTTTATGTGAAATCAGCTGATGAGTTAATATGTAGGCCCATCACTAGCGATTGTGTGGGGACCAAGCTTCACAAAGCCATGCAAAGGTCTTTTAGGTTAGGTTTCTTTATTTGTCAATTCTACAGCATGTACAGGACATAGAGGATTGAAATATTGTTACTCTCAATCCCTCAGTGCATACACAACTAAATATAACCAATATAAAATATACTAATATATTCACCTTTATGTGTTCTTTTGTGCATACAGTTACATGGAAATTATTATGGGATGATTTCTGACTCTTTTAAGTCCTCTTGATTGCCGGAGTGGGAGTGAAAAGATAGAGCAATATAGAAGTGGTGGATTACTGTGGGTACTGTGCATTAAAATGTAACCAAAATTGTATCTTCAGCCAGCTGTGCAGTCATGCCCTGACACTACATATTTGCAGTGAAATTATACTGGTGGCTTTTAAATGTAACCAATAAGAGGAACCAGTATATTGCATATGTAACTTCAAGCAGCTTGTTGACCTTTGTACTTTTTACCTTTTTACTTTTATGTCCATTGTTTGCATAATAATTTGATGATGCCTTTTATTCACATTGCTTACTGTACCATGCTGATATGAACTGCCATGCTGTGACTGAGTGTGCTTTCCCTGATTTGTGTCATTGGCATGTCACAAGGTCATTTTGTGACTATTCAACTCCCAAGGGATCACTATGCAGCACCTATCACTAATGCATGACATGCATATGCTGTTTCATACATGTTTAACAACTTATATCAGTTGAACAGATCATGCAGAATATTAGGTGGACGATTTGACCTAAAATCTATATCGGTATAAATTGTCAGAATTACCTTAAAAATTGCCAATGTATTTTATTTTTTTATATTTATATTTTCTTTGTGGTTAATGCTGCTGAGGGGTCTGTCAATTCATTTAGTTGGCTGTCAGTTTGTCAGGTACTATAAGATGCTTACATGGCTCCTCACAAGAGCACCCAGGAAGCAGGAACGAAGGACTCCAAGCTTATTGGTACAGTAGAGTCACATGGTCCTAGAAAGCCCAACCTGACATCAGACTGTTGCAGCATGCAGGCTCAGCAAAGCAGGTTCAGATATAACTGGTTTTTCAACCAAAGACACTGCTTAACCACGTATTCTGTACGTGAACCTGATTGATTGCTGTGCTTTTGATCACCCATATTGTAACTCTATAAACAAGATATCGACAGGGCTACTATTTTCAATTCCCTCAAAAACAATGAAATCATATTTCTCATTTTGTATATAGTTTAAGATGCTAGTATTTGTCTTGAAGTTATTGTTAAACCGGAAGCTGTGCATCTTTCTATGTGATTGTGGATAACCACCAGTACTAGTGTAGTACTGAGTACTGTAGTAGTGAGTTTATTGGATGTCCATTGAATGGCGCTGTGGTAAAATTGTGATAACTCGTATCAAGATATTGTACGTCTTGGCTGTCATGTCTAAATTATATATTTCTATGTTAAGTCTGTTGCCACACTGGGATGAACTTTATATATGGTCAAATATGTTGCAATTAAGCTAACACTAATCAATAATTTCTTGTATCCCACTTAAAAATAAAAATAAAACAGCATACACACATGATTCACTTTCTTTGGGATTTACATTTTTCTGGACCTAGTAAAGGAGCTTAAACAGAGCCAACTGTACGTTGGCTACCTTCCTCCCTCCCTCCTCCTCAAACTTTGCAATTGTGTGTCCTGTCATCCTGTTAACTTGCACGGCTTGCATTTTTATATATCATCCATTTATATAGTGTAGTGCTGCCTCCAGTTAAAGAACTTTAATTGCGCAAGTGTAAAGTAAAATGCCTGTAACTTCTTTTCTTTTTCAACATGTTATACTTAGCTTGTCACACACTCCACTTTGTACGCTTATCCTAACAAACTGAAAAAATGTAACATTAAATGAATTAATGACATTAAAACACTAATAGCAGCACCTGCCCCGGACCATATCAGTGTTATTGTTCTGACCAATCACAAACTAGTGTCAATTTAAGACTGGTCCTCGATACCCATGGGAGTTGGCCAACTGTAAACATTAGGATGGCTCTTGGGTCTTGTTTATGTAATGACAACATGGTGCCCATTGTTTGGTGACAAAGGCTTCACTTGCAAATAGTATTTAGAAAGCAGAGTTCCCTTTCTGGCGCCAAATAGGCACAGTTGATCATTTGTGGAGGGAAAAGCAAAAGCTTATCAAATAGTGTGTTAATTCAGCCCAGTTTTTCACATATGAATCCATTATGACATGTTGCTGTTAATTTACTCTCTCTGCATACATGGATGTTTTATAAGTAGACACAGTAATCTGTTATGTACAAAACATGTTATCAGTTATTTCTCCTTGCAAAACCAACTACAAAAGGCCCACCAAGAACCTTTTAGTTAATGGTATAATATGTAGTTCTTCCCAAGAACACTTAGCAAAGATAGTATCATTAATTTATCGTATTTTAGACATTTAGTGTGTTATAGCTAACACTTTTACTCACACACGTTATCCAACATGGTTAGCCACATGGGCAGATAATTAAACAGGTTGTAGACAAACCCACAGTGATCAGAAAAGGGTTCATATGAAACTATTACCCTGTCTCCATTGTAAACATCAAGAGTTACTACCTTAGTTAAGCGTACACAACATCCCCAGATCCCAGCAGTTAACTTTGTGAATAAAATAATATTCTAACCAAAAGGAAGAAAATAAGATCGGTAAAAATACTTTTTCTCACACTCCATGTTTTGGAAGGTAGATGACCATTATTCTATTGTCCATGGGAAATAAATACATGTAATTGGTACTGACACTAAATGCATACAATTCAGATTTAGTTTCAGTGGTGTTTGATGATAAATTTAATTTGTTTGTGGGACATAGCTTTACCATTGAATCCCTACTGTTAGCCTGATGGGAAGGGCATTAGTTTATTGTGCCACGCTCTTTAAATATCACCTTACAAGGTGTGCATGTTGCACTTTGAACTGTGCTAGTAACTGACCAGCTGATATCCCGTGACAGGCTGGTGAGGATGCAGATCTGCTTCACTTGACATTTTGCAACACTGTCTGAATGTACGATAAAACGTGCATTTGGGAGAAAAAAGGAAACTGCAGTCCCAAAACCACCTCAGCAGAACTGGCCTGGAGTGCAGATGGACTGGCTCCAGGAACGCATGCCTTTTATCTCTTTATCTAACAGTAAAGGCAACCCTCTTGCTCCTCACCCCTGGGCCCTGGGCTGGTCACATGTCCCCCACCAGTGTCACATGGTAGTGGAGGAGGCAGCACTGGGCAGGCCTGTTGTTTCAGTCCTGGTAGACAATGGGTCCCTGGTTTCCTGTTGTGGAGCGTTGCCACGAAGTGCTGCAAGCCTCAGCACATTACATAGCACATCCTTCCCTGCCCTGCCTTGAACTTTACATGTGGGGTACACATACAGGGCTTTTATTCTGCTGAGCAAGACACTGCTTTCCTTTTTGAAGGAAGAGCATTCAGGTTAAATCAACAGATGGGACTCCCTACCCAGATGGGATAGTTCAAATCTGCTGGCTGATTCTTTATCTCTGTGACATACAGGAGCAACCATCAGCTCAATTTCATTGTAATGGGAATTTACAGAGAATGTCCAGAGAGCTGGATGACTGTCTTCTATGAATCAGCAAATGTCCAAGAAAACATCCTCACTAGGGCGGCATGATGTATCAGATATTTGAAGTGGGCAGGATTTGCATAGCAATCATAATGTATTTCTGATATTGCACCATTTGCTGTGAAGTTTTCAAGGGTTCATATATTAAAGCAAAATACAAAGAGCAAATTATTTTATGCCTTATCATTTGTCTTAGTATTGTAGTCACAGCATAAATAAGAAACATGGTGGTACTGCAGTGAAATCAAGGTTATACAGTATTTGCTGGTATAAGCCAAGATGATCCCTAGTCCCCATTTAAATTATATGGGTGAACTCCATGGGGGATGTTCATTACCTCTTTCCCATAAGTTCTCATTTCCTGATGAAAACACAGGACTTAAGCTGGTGTGTTTTGGTTTTGCTCCACAGTACACTTGATCACACTGAATGGAGCTGATAATTGCAGAGGGTCCTACCCTGTGAACCGAGCTCCTGCTGTGCCCTCAGTGTGAATGTTTATTACACTTAGTCCATCTATGACACATAGAACAGGGCTGTGAGTGTTTGCATGCTTGGCCACTGTACTTGTGAAGGGAATTGTTTCCACTGCCATTTTCAGCAGTGTTACAGCAACTGATTTTACTGTCCTATAGACATTTTGAATGTCATGTAGACTTTGATAACATGTCATGAGAAAGTGTCAAGTAGGACATTCTTTATCAGTAGCTGTGGGATACTGTATGACAACTCATCTCTGCGAGCGGTAGTAGATCATCCTGCTAACTTGGCTGATTGGTGCAACTGCAGTAAACGTTCAATAAAACATCGATTGAGTTATAAATGTCACTTATTTCCTCGCACTATCTTAATAAAATTCCAGGGCACCTAACTGCCTGGATGTTTTAGTACACATTTGTTTTACTTATTTACACGATAATTTCACTTTCTCTGATGCAAAAACATTGTCTTGCAGCAGAGACACTAATTTGGGACATGCCCCATTATAGTGTCATGTCATTGAAGACGCAGTGATTAGAATGGAGTGAGGCAGAGAGGTGGAGTTAATGGTTTGTTTAATGGTAATAATACATAGTTTAATGGTGCCTCTTGCTGACAATGTTTTGCTGCCACTGCACTGTTCATGTAAATGGATTCTGCTATTCCTCCTCTTGACTGTCCTTTTGCCTCTCTATTAACAAGCTTTATACCATGTGCTTTCCCCATCCTTTCAAAGTATAAGACATGTTTTATTCTTGTTTTCATTAGCAATTCCTTTTAATCTGCTGAACACACTCACCAGATTAGTTTGTTGATCGTCCTGCTGTAGTGTACATGACCCTCTCCTTCTCACTCTACTAGATTGCTGTCCCGTCTCTCTCGTGCTCTCCTCTCTCTGCCCTGTTTTAAATAAGCTGTTGATGGATTCAAAGGTTTTGGGCTAGCATCTGCCCATCAAAGCTTATGCTAACAACTTAGCTAAAAGCAGCAGCACCGAGGCAAGGGCAGGCTCAACCTAATGATTTTCCACATTGCTTGTAGCTCCACTGGTTTGTCCTGTTTTCACCCAAATTCCTGCTCAGTGATGTCACAGCAATGTTTTCCATAGAGAGGTTTCCATAGCAAACCAGTCTGACAGACCAAACTGTAGTTTGGTCAGTCTTCCAGCTGTACAACATCTGTCTGTGTTTGTCTGTTGTACTTTCCTCCAAGGGACAGAGGTATTCATAGTGATTAGGCTGTGTGTCTTTCCCCCTTTCCATTGTGAATGAAAGGGCTTCCTGTTGAACCCAGAATAGATTGCAGATGGTAGAGAGAGGGTGAGAGAGAGCACACGTAAATTTGTCTAGAAAACAATTGTGTAATAATAGAGGATAACCCTCCTCTCCGTTGTCTGCTTTACAGAGATTAGAGAGATGATTAAAAAAAATTAAAAAAGGCAATTTTTACAGTAACTATGGCTAGTTATTACTTAAGGCATCTTTATTCAGTGTCTAAAGGGCTGCAACAACGAATCGATAAAATTCGATTACAAAAAGCGTTGGCAACGAATGTCCTTATTGATTCGTTGGGTCTGCATCGTTACACGCTGTGTCGCGGAGCTGGCTACGTCACTTAAAAAAAACATTCGAAAAATGGCCGAGACGGAGAAAAGCGTTCGACAAAACTCTTCAACAGCGTGGGAGCCCTTTACTTTAAATAACAGTAAAAAGTGTGTAACCTGCAAACTGTAAAAATGAACTTCCAAGCACCACGGTCATGTTAGCATGTGGACATGCTAACATTTCAGCATTGCAATGCAAAGTTACTACTGTATGTTCACCTTCCTCCTGCTCTCTCTCCTGTCCCCCGCCCCCTTTTCAACCCAACCGGTCGAGGCAGATGACCGCCCACCTAGAGCCTGGTTCTGCTCGAGGTTTCTACCTGTTAAAAGGGAGTTTTTCCTTGCCATTGTCGCCTAGTGCTGCTCAT